>JAOTQR010083593.1:0-142762 GCA_025774065.1 Solanum ossicruentum
GCTAAGCAAGTAGCTGACTCACCTACTAACTTATAAGTCCTACAAGCACCTCAATTCTCTCACTTCATTTTAAGGTCGTAATCTCCTTAGTTCAACACAAAACATGTGTCCACTCGATCCTCTTAAGCGCTAAATGCACATATAGTCCACTAACGCGAGATTCGAGCACATTTGAAAGTTAGTGTCAATTTGTCCAACCCATGTCATATTTCATTTGAATTGTACTAGTAGTGTAAGATGTGGGGTGTTACATAAAACCCCTCAGCAAATCTCATAATATATCATAGATTCATAGCTCAAAACATGCATAAACCGTCAACATTTCATGATGTCCCAATATAGTTTTTAATCAAATTTCATAATAAGAGATACCCATAGATAATCCAACTTGAAAACATGAAATTTATATAAAAAGGAAGGTTGGGCACCATGGGTGAAAGGACCCAATGGTTGAAACCTACATACCTTAAACTTGGGGATTTCCTTGATATAGACTTGAAGAGAAGTTGAAGCTATAATGAAGTTCCTAAGACCATAACAAAGCTTGGGACACTTGAACTTGGATGAAATATTTGGTTAAGTATTATAGAGGGTTTTGAGAGAGTCTTGAGTGATATAGAGTTGAAAAATAATTAAGAATAGGTGTTTTTACGTATAGGAGGGCATGGGACCCCGACCCCAAGACCTTTGAGCTGAAACAGTTTAAGTGAACAAAATAACACTGATCCGCATGCCTGGTGCATCGTGGCCACGGCGTGGATCGTCTCTAGAGTTTGCAAATTTTGGAAAATGAAATTCTGGTACGGTTGCTCTAAAATCGGGGTTACACCCATTTCCTACTCAATTTCGTCCCCTGATTATGAATATGAAGTCAGATTTTTAATATCATGAATGGATTTTGAGGTATATGGAAATTACGATTATGGGCATTTCTGGGGTAAATTTTCGGGCATTTTTGGGTCATTTCAATATCTTTCCCTTGGGAACATTCATCCCTGAATGTCAAAGAAGCATAGATAAGAGAAGTTATCATAAAGATTTCAGCCCGAAATGAATGCAACAAGTGCATTTAAACATCATTTTCAAAAATCTCAACATGAATGTTAAGATCACCATAAACTTGTCAATATAAACATGAATGCATGCAAATGATATAAGTGATGAAACTTAAGACTTAGAATCATGAAAAGGACTTAGTTTCCTATCTCAAGCTTGAATAGAATGAAAGAGGTACGGATATCGCTTTTCCATGTTCGCTCTGGCTTCCCCAAGCGACACTATCGGCTTGTTGATTCCTCCTAAGAACCTCGATGGATGCTACATCTTTGTTACTCAACCTTTTCACATGTGCATCTAATATCTCCACAGGGATCTCCTCATAGGTCACTCATCCTCCACGACACTCACAACTTCAAAGAGTTCTATAGCACTTGGGTCACCGATGCATCTCCTCAACATAGATAAATGAATGACCGGATGAACCATATCCATTTCCCTAGTCAATTCCAATCGATAAGTAACTTTAACAATTCTCCACAATACTCTATAAGGACCTACAAACCTTAGGATCAATTCCCTTTCTTGCCAACCAGATCACACCCTTCATGGGTGGGACTTTGATGTGAACCCAATCATCAAAACAAGCACACTTAGCCTACCTTAGTACCTAAGGATACCCTCTCACCCTTGGGAAAAAACCTCCACTTTATCTTCTTCCACCAAAGCATTCAACTCTAGCAAGGCGAGGTCAAAGTCTTGCTTTGACTTGACCTCATCGACCAAAGCAGATTTGAAACCATCAAAACCACTATATTTCCATTCTCAACTTCATCCAACCTCATTCCCAACCTAGCCAACCGGTGTACTTCTCTAATCACCTTTTTATTACCTAAGATTCACACTTATCATATTTAACAAACAACCTCCCTTACCTCAAGCTTTGCAACATCGCCCTCAAATGACTCACAAGCTCTTCTTTATTCTGGAAATAAATCAATATACCATCCATAAACTACCACCCACATATCAAGTTACGCTTTAAATACCCTATACATGAGATCCACAAACATTTTCGGGGCATTGGTCAAGCAAAAGACATTACCATAAATTCAAAATATCGAGAAAGACGTCAAGAAACTCATTAACCATAGGAACCGGCTCAATAGGAAGGACTTTGGACTCAAAATCTCTAACCCTCACAAGATGATAAAGACTACCCTTAGAAATCAACCTTTGGGTTTTAAGACATAAAATGAACCTACCCTTGACCGTAATATCACAACTCTCCCACTCAAGGATGAGTTCATTAGGGAATTGAAAACTAATTCTATAGGTTCTATAATCAATGGAAGCATGACATGCATGTAAGTAAACCACCCTAAGACCTCCAAACCCACCATGACAAGTTCAACAAAATCACAAGAAAAGACTTCATGCAAATGGGGAAACCTTCATAGACTTTTCTAGCAACAACAGACTCAGCAATGGAGGTATACACCAAAAGAGTTCACATAACAATTTAGAACACACATGAAGCTTATTAGCAACAAAAGGAATAATGAAAGAAATAGTGTCACCGAACTTATCAAAGCATGCACCTCAAAATCAAAACCTTTAACATACCGTTAGCAACATCGGGCACCTCATCCCCTCCTTTCTTCCCTTGAAGGGCATAGAATCGATTATGTCATGGAGCACCCCCTTGTTGGCCATTTTGAGCCCCTTGATTGAGATAATCACCTTGACCTTGAGGACGAGAATCCTTGCCCTTGTTTCGAACATAAGGGCAATCAACAAGCTTAAGGCCTACTCCTCCATACCTATAACACGCATTTGGATCCTTCAAGCATTTTCCATGATGATGTTTCTTACATTTTTGTCATTTTGGAAAACTCATCCCACCACTGCCACCTTGGACCCTTGGGTTAAGCACCCAATCCTTAGCAAATATCTTGTTCGAAGAACTAGAGGACCCTTGGCCTTGAAATTTGTGACCTTGTTGGAAGCAATCACCCTTAGCACTTTGATAACCACACCCTCATACCAACCCCTTTTGGCCTCCCCATTTCTCCTCTTCCTAAGCTTCTCCCCCTCAAGTTGTTCGGCATATATCATGAGCCGGGATATGTCTATATCATTTACAAACATTGTGGTACGACATTCTTCATTCATCAAGTCGAACACTCCCGACACAAACTTGTTCATCCTTAATCTAGGGTCGGCCTCCAAAGGTGGAACATACTTGGAGAATTTGTCAAATTTGAGGGCATACTCCCTCGCACTCATGGAACCTTGTTCATAAATTCCATTATTTTAGCCTCTCTCAACTCTATAGGGAAGAAATGGTTAAGGATGACTGCTTTGAACTCCTCCCAAGGAATAGCATCATGATCTCCTCTCTCCATCTTCCATTGCACAAACCAAATTTGAGCTACCCCCTTTAGTTGATAAGCCGCTAGATCCGCTTTTTCCTCCGAATTTACACCTACGATTGGTAGAACCTTATACACTTTATCTATGAACTCTTGGGGGCATTCCTCCGCCTTGGACCCATGGAACTCTGGAGGGTTTATCCTAGTGAAGTCCCTGATTCTTGAGGCTAGAGTAAGAGCATGAGGAGCTTGGGTCCTTTGATTTAATTGGTTGGTCACTGTATGGACCAACTCAAATTTTGGTAGCCCCTCCATCTTGAGGAGCTTGAGGAGCGGGGTAAGCCGGTCCCCGGGTGCACAGGCTCTCATTGGTCTTCCTCTTTATAACAGCATGATCTAGAAGAACAAGGAGCATTTGTTAGGGTAAAGGCTTATAGTTACACCTAAAGCACGATATAGACCATGAGGAAGTGAAACATTTCCAAAAATGCCTCATAGCTTCCCATACATAGTTGTGGCGCGCTTCACAACCATGAACAAGACTCTAATAGACATGGTGTGTTGGATTCTAAGAACTATTAACAACCTAGTGCTCTGATAATAAGTTTTCACGACCTAAGCCTAGGTCCTAGATGTGACACGGCGAATGGGAAGCCCGAAGACAACCCAAACAAGCCTCTTACATATCATGTACACATCCTTAGTTGTGGAAGCATATTAAACAAATACAAGAGTCAAATAATTAAAAGGGAAACAGTTCATACTAATAATAGAGTAAGAAGAGTCAAGCTTCAATAACATAATCAAACCATGACATAATATCCAGCGACAACTCTAACATAGATTGGAGCGGGGGCCAAGACACCTTCTTATAAAGATCAAACAAGAAAGAAAGGGAAAAGGAAACAAAGATAGAAGGAAATATTGATTAAATTCAATCTATTGAAATTATGGGCAACAAGGGACTAAAAACCTCAACTTCCAATTGATTTCAACAATCCAAATGAAACCCTAGCAAGAAAATTGAAGGAAACTAAAAACCCCAAATAGGCAACCTTCAATTAATCAAGCAAACAAATCAACTAACAATTCTAAGAGTTAACCCTAATTACTCACTAATAAAATACTACAATTTGAGAATTCAATGTTCAACTTAGTCTAAGTCTTTCAAATGCAAAAATAAGACTATTTACATTAAATAAATAAAAAAAGATATTTTCTTTACAATTTTACCCTTAATGAGTAAGGGCCTTATTTGGTTGCATTCTTTTCAAATCCTTGAGCAATGCACACATGGTCTCTTTTCTTCCTTTTTTTCACCTTGATAGACCTTCCACACATTGTAAGCTTTCTTCGGTGACCCTCAAGCTCCTCTAATGCTTCCTTTTTCGTGAACATTGCTTGTAGGTCATGGAGATATTTTGCTTGAGTCCTTGTGAATGGTCTTGAGGGTTACATGCCACTCATGTTGGTACCATCTCTACTTTGTATGTTATCATCCTACCCTTCTTGAAAAGGATTCGTCCCCGAATCCAAAGATTCACCTAAAGGAGATAAATAAATAACATTGAAAGCATTATGAACATTATACTCACTTGACAAGTCAATTATGCAGGCATTGTCATTGATTCGCTTGAGTACTTTGAACGTCCATCCCCTCTTGGTCTTAGCTTTTCTTTTCGAACATGTGGAAACCACTCTACCCACACCTTATCATTTGGGTTGAAGAGTACTTCCTTTCTTCCTAATTCTTTCCAATAGCCACCTTAGAATTGTTCTTAACCTTGGCATGAATGCTCATCCTCTCTTTTGCCCTTTGCTTGGTATCTAGGCTCAAAACGACATTGCTAGATAATGGAGTCATGGTTAGTGGAAACAAAGGTTTTAAGCCATAACATGCCTCAAATAGTAACATTCCGATAGAGGAGTGGAAAGACCGATTGTATGCAAATTCAATCAAGGGTAAACGGTCTTCCTAAGTAGTTGGGGTTTCTTTAATCATGCACCGAAGCACACTTCCAAGAGTCCTATTAACTACTTCAATTTGTCCATCCATTTGAGGGTGGCAAGAAGTAGAGAACATAAGTATGGTACCAAGTGTACCCCATAGATCTTCCAAAAGTGACTAAGAAATTTGGAATCCCTATCACTAACAATGGTTTGAGGGACTCCATCACATTTAAGAGCATTGATGACAAATAAAGATGCTACGTAGGATGCATCATCACATTTATGGCATGGAATAAAATGAGTCATGTTAGAAAATTTATCCACTACCACAATTGTGCTATCATTTCCTAAGACCCAACATGAAATCCATAGAGATATTCATCCATGGGCCACTAGGAGTAAGGAGAGGGGTATCCTTACGCTGGGGCCGAATCGTGAATTTGGCATGCTTACAATTGAGACATTGTCCACAAATTCGCTGCACATCATGCTTCATCTTGGGCCAAAATAATTGCTCCTTTAGAATGTCAAGTGTTTTGGGTACCCCAAGTGTCCCATCAAACCACCATTCTGAGCCTCCTTGACAAGTAGCTCTCTCTATGAGGTCATAAGAACACAAGCTCGTCCATTCTTGATAAAAAATTCATCAACCAATTGAAACCTATCAACACATTTCCCTTGGGTAAGATTATCAAAAGTATCTTTGAAGTCGAGATCCCTAATTCCTTTCAGCTTTCAAATCTCATCATTCTTGAAGCCAAGGTAGTCATAAACATAAACCTTCTTGATAGAGCAAACACTACCATATTTTCCTTGCCATGCTTGTCATAGTCCTGCAAAAGTGAAGAAATAATACTAGGCAAAGTGCTAGTATTTTGATAAGCATGCAATAAAAGATGGGTGTTGACACGACATCCTAGAAAGAATCCCTCATCCACACCCCTTGAACACTTGCTTGGCATTGCTATCAAGCACATATTCTCCTTAATTTTAGCCAAGGAATCTCCTTCCTTTGAAACAACAATGGAACTTCCACCACTGCCCTTTGCCTCTTCTACATTTATTTTCTCTTGAAGCTCTTTCATAGCCCGATAATCCTCACTCACTTGGTATGGAGTGAGAGGTGCAAGAACATATTTTCTACCTTCAATCAGAAATGTGTATTTGTTGGATTTTCCTTGGTGCACAACATCCCTATCAATATTCCATGGTCTCCCCAACAAGAGATGACATGCCAACATGGGTACAACATCACAAGTCAATTCATCATTGTACTTACCCAAACTAAATCGAATGCTTGCTAGTTTGAGAACACTTATTTCTCGACTCTCATTAAGCCATTGTAGCTTGTAAGGGTTGGGATGCTTTGTTGTTGGAATTCCCATATGTTCCACGAAAGAACTACTCATCACATTAGTGCAACTTCCACTATCAATGATTAAAGAACACACTTTATCTTGAATTTTGCACCTAGCATGGAATAGATTCTCCCTTTGATCAAGCTCTCCTTTGGAAAAGGCTCCCATTATTCTTCTCACAACACATGAAATATTCGAATTCACCTTCAAGTCTTTATCATTATCAAGCGAAGATTTCCATTCTCCATGAAGCAAGCAAAATTTACCCTCTCATCCAACCTTTCTTCTTCATTTCTCATCCTATCTCCATTATATCCCATCCTATATCCTTTGTTCCCCACTCTATCTTCTCTATACCAATAATCTCGGCCTCCCATTCCATAATCCCACTCGAAGTCTTGAGGTCGGACTCCTTCCCTTTGTACACCATAGATATCCCTACCCCCATGCTCGCAAAACTCATTATTGTTGAGATCTCCATGCATTTCATCATAGAGGGGATTTTGGTATAGGTAGACTTGGCAGGGAATTTGTGGTGCATTTGACGGAGGTGATGCAGCTTGTCTTGGATGGTTTAGATTGTTGTTCATTGGAAAGTGGGGTTTTGGTAACTTCGAATTCGGCTTTGTGGAGGAAAACATAAATTATGGGCTTGTCCCAGGGTAATTGTGGTGGAATGCTTCGTTGCCCACTTTATCTCTTCATTTTCAGGTTGAATTGCTTTCCCTCTATTCATATTCTCCAACCGTACCAACCTTTCCTCCATACTTCCTATCCTTTCATTCATTTTCGCTATTTGTTTTGAGAAGTAAGCAAGAGTTTCTATGATGTTCTTTGAACCTTCCCCAATTGGACTTGTATTAAACATGATACCTACAATACTCAACAAACAAGATTAGTAACAAAAGCCTCACGTCACTGGTATGTAACTCTTAACGCACCTTCTATGGCGTCGTCTTAAAATTGATAGTGAACTAGCTTCACTCAATCATTTCAAGGTCACCTATCCTTTTTAGTGGAGTGGATTCTTAAGACTCTTGAAAGAAGTACGACTCACACAAAGCTTAGGAACATGAATAAAAGAAGAAAAACTAGAAGAAAGAGGCACAAGAAATATCAGACTAAAAAAAAACTAACTAACAAAAGTAGAAGAAAGTACTTGTTGTTACCTAATTTGAAGAATCAAAGAGATGATTTAATATTTAGAAACTAGTTAACAAATAATTAAAGATGTTAATTAGTTATTAAATAGTTGAGGAATGAAAAAAAATGAGTGAAAAAGAAGAAGAATTGAGTTTGGACACTTAGAAGAAATTTTGAAGACTTAAGGTGTTCATGACTTGAAAGGGGTTTGATTTAATGATTTGCTGATTAAAACTACCTAATAAGTAGTTAAAGATATTAATTACTTGCTAAATAGTTGAAAAATTGAAGCACGAAGATTTTAAAAAAAGAATCACTTTGTTTGGACACTTAGAAAAATTTTTATGCCCCAAAAACCTCCCATACTAGGAAAAATTTTGGGTTTTCAGCAAAAACATGCAGAAATAATCTCTGAATTTGGGCTCCACGCACCACATGACGCATCTGGAGTAGGTTGAATGCTGACTGTGCTGTTGGGCACTGATTAGGCGCTGATGTGGAAAATATTTTTTTTGAATTTCTTTTTTGACTTTGTTCTGATTTGTTTTTTAATTTCCAATAAGGATCAACCAACACCTTGACCAACTTTGACTTAAAAAAAAGATCAAATATACCTTTTGGTCTTCTTTTTCTTCAAGAACACTTGAATATCTTCAAGAATGCCAAGAATACACACTAAATCCCGATACCTTTAAATCAACTGGGAATTGGCTCAAAATTTAGGATTAACTTCCCTTTGATGTAGAGAACAAACTCCAATGATCATTAACCTTTAATTTCTTCTCAATCAAAGAACCCACTTTCAAAATTTGAAAAGTTTGAGTGCTCAAAACCCTTCAATGACAACTTCACTTCCACAACTCCAAAATGAAATTTGAGTTTTAGGCTCAAAAAACACTAGTGAACAACAATCTAGTGTTAAAAACAACAAATCAAATAAAACAATTGGGGTTTTTTTTATTGGATTTTTTAATTTTTGAGTGGGTTTCCAAGACCTAGATTTGTGAAAACAAATCTAAACCTAAGCTCTTCATACCAAATAATAAAGATCAAACAAGAAAGAAAGGGGAAAGGGAACAAAGATAGAAGGATATGTGGATTAAATTCAAACTATTGAAATTATGGTAACAAGAGACTAAAACCCTCACCTCCTAATTGATTTCAACTATCCAAATAAAACCCTAGCAAGAAAATTGAGGAAACTAAGAACCACAAATGGGCAACCTTCAATTAATCAAGCAAATAAGTCAACGAACAATAGTAAGAGTTCACCCTAATTATTCACTAATTACTCACTAAGAAAGTACAACAATTTGAGAATTCAATCTTCAACATAGTCTAAGTCTTTCAAATGCTAAAATAAGACTATTTATACTAAGTAAATAAAAGAAGACATTTTCTTTACAATTTTACCCTTAATGAGTAAGGGCCTTGTTTGGTTGCCTTCTTTTCAAATCCTTGAATTCAAGTAGTAGCCATTTGCACACATGGTCTCTTTTATTCCTTCTTTTCACCTTGATAAACTTTCCACACATTGTAAGTCTTTCTTCGGTGACCCTCAAGCTCCTCTAATGCTTCCTTTTTCGTGAACATTGCTTGTAGGTTTTGGAGATCTTTTGCTTGACTCCTTGTGAACGGTCTTGAGGGGTACATGACACTCATGTTGGTACCATCTCTACTTTGCATGTTATCACCTTCCGAGCTCACCCTCATTTAACAAGTATCCAACATAAGAACAAGAATCTATAAAGTATGAATGAGAATAGCTTTCGTCGTCGGACTTGAGGATTCACCAACTAGCTTCTCAACAAGAACCAGCTCACCACATGGAGAGGGAGGATGATCAAATGGAGCTCCAGTCCCTACATGGTAATATCATGTAGGCATAAAGTATGTGTTAGTACGTTTGAATGTACTAAGTATGCGGGATGCAATGCAATAAGAATCATAAGCCATAATAATAAGATGCGTAATCATAATCAATAAATATAAGTTCAATATGTCATGTGTAGAGGTGGCAAATGGATGGATTGGATTGGATTTGGATGGATTGAACATGGATTGGAACACAATCCGTCCATATAAAATATGGGTAAATATGGATTTGATCAAATATGGTTTGGGTAAATATGGTTCTACCCATTTTAATCGCTTAAAGCTAAAAAAAAATTTAATCAAAGCTTGATTGTTAATGCTAAATCCCTATCACCAGAACCCTATTCCTAAATAATTATTTTTGAAAGAAAAATTTATTGTAAAATTTTTTACATCAATATTTTTAAGAAAAATAAAAATATTCATGTGCACAAACCGAATTAATTTACTTTGGTTCAATTTTTCAATTTTCATGGTATTATGCACGTCCCAATAAAAAATAAAAAAAATTTGCCCCCCTCCCCGACACCGAACTGAAATACTGAATTAGTTTGGATTGATTGGATTTTTCAATTTTTCGGTATTTTTGCTTGCCCCAAAAAAATCTTTTTAAAAAAAGTTAATTTGTTTTGTCCCCCCCCCTCCCCAATCCCACCCCAACACCTAATCGAAAAATTGAATTAATTTGGTTTGGTTCAATTTTTTGATATTTATGCTCGCCCAATAAAAAACTTAAAAAAAAGTTAATTTATTTGCCCCAAGCCCACCACGACACCAAATCAAAAAATTGAATTAGTTTGGTTTGGTTCGAGTTTTTAATTTTTCGGCATTTATGCCCGTCAAAATAAAAACAATAGTTTTTTGCTCCCTCCACCCCGATATCAAACCGAAAAATTGAATTAATTTGGTTTGGTTCGATTTTTTGATATTTATGCCCGTTCCAAAAAAATTTAAAAAAGTTAAATTTTTTTGTCCCCCACCCATCCCGACACGGAATCGTAAAATCAAATTAGTTTGGCTTGGTTCAATTTATTGATTTTTTGGTATTTATGCCCGCCCAAATAAAAAATTTAAAAAAGTTAGTTATTTTCCCCCTACCCCGACACCTAACAGAAAAAACTAATTAGTTTGGTTTGGTTCAATTTTTCAATATTTATGTCTGCTCTAATAAAAGAAGTTAATTTACCCCGCCCCCACCCCACCCTGACATCGAACCGAAAGATTGTATTAGTTTGGTTTGGTTTGATTTTTTATTTTCCAATATTTATGTCCCTCCCAATTAAATACATTAATTATTTTGCCTCCCCACTCACCCCGAATCCGAGCGAAAAAACCGATTAGTTTGATTTAGTTCAATTTTTTGATTTTTCGTTATTTATACCCGCCTCAATAAAAAATTAAAAAAAATAAATTTTTTTGCCCCTCCCCACCCTACCCCTACATCGAGTTTGATTTGGTTCGATTTTTCGATATTTATGCCCACGCCAATAGAAAATAAAAGTTAGTAATTTATTTTTGCCCCCAACCCTAGTCCAAATGTTTTTAAGAAACATAAAAAAATCATGCACACAAATATTTTTTAGAGCAATTAAGAATTTTATTATGAGTTGGGGGATCTTTGGGTCTATATGGGTATCCATACTTTATCCATTTTTACCATATTTATATGAACTCTTTAAAATAGATCAACCCGTATTTACCCATTTAGAAAATATGGGTAAAATAGATTTCTTTTATCTTATATGGATTGAAATTGTCAGCCCTAGCCATGTGTAATCAATGCATAGGATAAAACATGCATAAATAATCATACTTGAATACCTTGTTTATCACCATAAAGTAACATAAATAGCTCATCCAACTACCTTGTACTAGAGGGTGAGGGATATATCATAGGTCATAACCCCTTCTAGAAGGTAATGGGGAGTACATGAGGGTAGAGGAGTAGCATAGGTCATAACCCCTACATGTTAGCATAACATAATACAACATATTGAATCGCACATGAGGGTGAGGCATACCACATAATTCATAACTACCTAACATTGAATCGCATATGAGGGTGAGTCGTACCACATAGTTCATAACCCCTTCATATGAGTAAGAGACATTGAATAACATCAAATCATACATGAGGGTAATGTGTACAACATTCATAACGCCTTCACGTAGATTTATAGTAAGTAGTATTGATTTGTACATGAGGGTAAGGTGGACAACATAGTTCATAACCCCTTCATGTAGAAATTCGGCCTTGTACTAGAGGATAAGGCATATAACATAGTTTATAACCCCCATCTAGTAGGATTTACAATTCATAAGAGCATAATCCTTAGCATAAGAACCCAATAACTCATCAACAATCGAGACTTTTGAAAATCATACAAGAGATCATAGAAAAACTTGAGAATTCTTGTCAAGACATTTTATCAGACACTTGGTAGGTATGCAATTCTAATTCAAAATCATGCAATTCAAGTGTGAAATCATGTGAGAAAACTCAAGGTATGTCAACCCACAAACACATAGTAAAAACCTCATGCAAGATATCTTAAAAACCCACAACAAATCTCATAATAGATCATAGGTTCATAGCTCAAAACATGCATAAACAGTCAACATTTCATGAAACCCCAACATAGTTTATAATCAAATTTCATAATAGGACATATCCATAGATAATCCAACTTAAAAACATGCAAGTTACATAAAAAGGAAGCTTGGGCACCATGGGTGAAAGGACAGAATGGTTGAAACCCACATACCTTAAACTTGGGGATTTCCTTGATGTAGACTTGAAGAGAACTTGAAGCTAGGATGAAGTTCTTGAGCTTTGGAATTAAGCTTGGGACACTTGAATTTGGATGAAATCTTTGGTGAAGGAGAGGGTTTTGAGAGAGTCTTGAGTGATATAGAGTTGAAAAATAACTAACTATAGGTGTTTTTACGCATAGGAGGGCATGGGACCAAGAACCCAAGGCCTTTGGGCCAAAAAGATTTCAGCGAACAAAATAACACTAATTCGCGCCCCTAGCACATCGCGGCTAGGGCGCAGATCGTCTCTGGAATCCGCAAATTTTGGAAAATGAAATTCTGCTACGGTTGCTCCAAAATTGGGGTTATACCCATTTCTCACTCAATTTTGCCCCCAGATCACAAATATGAAGTCAGATTTTTTATATCACGCACGAATTTTGTGATATAGAGAAATTACAATTATGGGCATTTTCAAGGTACATTTTCGAGAGTTTTTGGGGCGTTTCAGAATTCTTTCATAAACATAGAATCATAAGAAGAGTCAAGCTGAAAAGCATATACAAACTTACTATCCAACAACAGCTCTACTTTAGAATGGAGCGGGGGCCCCCTGGCTCACCCTCATGATAACAAGTGTTCAACATAAAAGAAGTCTCAACATAGCAACATAGATATTGTCCTCGGAGTTGAGGACTCACCAAAGCTTTCTTTGAAGTGCCGAACTAGACATGTGCAGGAGGATGATCAAAAGGAGCTCTGGTCCCTACATGGTAATATCATGTAGGTATACAATATGCATTAGTACGTTCGAGTGTACTATGTTTATGGGGTGCAACGCAACAAAGACATAAGCCAATGCATTCAAAATGCATAATCATAATCAATGGATATATAATCTTGTAATAAAACATGCTTATAAAAACATTTAACTTGCATAATATATCATACATATGTGGGAAGAGACCTCAACAGACATCGAACAAGTAGCTACAACTTGGAACCCAAGGCATGACACCCCTCGCTATAGGTGACCGGGCATGACACCCTCGGTGAAGTGTGGTCTACTTTCCTAGGTAAACCAAACATGATAATATGAACTAGATGGATCCACTAGTATAACAAGGATAAATATATAATCCTATGGTGGCACACAATTTAGAGACTAAGGACTTTATGCAAGAACTCCTTGAGTCGAGCCCCTATCTTAAGCCTCAATCGGAGCCAAGTCTAATCCCATGGAATACTTGAAAATCATACTTTAATAATAACTTGAGTAACTTGTAAGAGACATGATAACATGACATGAGTAGGTCTTCAACATGGTTGAACTCTATTAGTGAGCCTAACTTGAACATGAGAGTAAATAATAATCATACATGATCCTTTGCCTTGACATGAATGGCTCACAAGAGGTTAAAATCTTGAAAAAGGGCTCAACTTGATACTTGTTAAATTATAGATACGTTTCATGAATTCAATAAATGCTTGAAAGTCCTGAATCATCACAAAGTCACTTGACTTGTAAATCACGTAATAGTTCATCAACAAATTTAGAATTCTTGACATGTAATTTTATCAAACATATGGTGGGTTCATGATACTTGTTCAAAATCATGCAACTCAAGAGTAAAGCAAGAAGAGTAAACTCAATGCAAATCAACCCACCAATATTTTAGTAAAACCCTCATTTAGTTTTGTGAGCTTTGTGAAATCCATCACAAAGCTCATAATAATTCATAGCTTCATGACTCAAATCATGCATAGTCTCAATAGACATAATCAATTTATGGAATAAGCTTGAAATAGATATTCATGCATAATCAGTCAATACTTGATAAAACAAACCCCAACATAATTCATGTTCGTAATTCATACTAAGAGATAATCATAGGTAATATAACTTGGAATCATGCAATTTTCATAAAATAAGAAGGTCGGGCTCCGACGGTGAAAGGACCATAGGTGAAGACCCACAGACCTTAAACCTTGAACTTCTTGAAATGAACTTGAAGGAGACTTGAAGCTTGAGATGGGTTCTTGAGTTCCAAAATTGAGCTTGAAATCCTTGAATTTGAGTGAGAGATTTGATAAAGTCTTGGAGAGGTTTTAGTGAGGGTTTTGTGAGTTATAGAGTTGAAAAATGGCCAAGTATGGAAGATTTCACATTTAAATGGGTATGGAAATATTACCCCAATGCCCTTGACAAAATAAGAAAAATGAAAAAAATTTTACACTGGTCCACACCCCAGGTCCGTCGCTGCCTGGGCGCGGACAACCACTGGAAATTGAAAATTAGCAAAAATTATTTTTCACTATGGGTCTTCTAAAATCTGGATTATACTCATTCCCCACTCAATTTTGCCCCCTATTTAAGAATATAAAGTCAGATTTTCAAATCATACATGAATTTTGATATATATGGAAATTACGATTATGGGGCATTCCAAACGATACCAATATACGGCCCGTAAAAGGTTCTGTGGCCCATAGGGGTTCATCTGATGAAACTTCAGACAGTCCTTTCTCTGATCCTCAGAGCACGAAACTTGATTTACAACTTGTAAAATAGTTCATGACATATCTGCATACACGTTGAACAAACTTCAGAAAATCAGCCCCTCATTGGAATTGTACACGAGACCTCCTTCACGACCCATAGAATGCTCTACCATCATAAAGTGTCTCCTACATCATCAAAATCAACAACTTCTGTCTATTCTTCCAAAAATTAATGCCAACCCTGAAATCTTGTAAATTAAACATAAAAACACATAAAACCGACTAACATCGCATTGCGAACACACAAATTTCATGTTTCAAGTATCAAAAGTGTTATATTTTGAGAACACATCAACACCCTCAACTTAAAATTGTTTCTTGTCCTCAAGCGACATACTCATCTAGATAAGTAGTACAGTAACACACAAACATCAACCTAATGGGATACATCACATAAAACTTAAGCAAAGACACTCCACCACTTTTAAAATACAAGCAAGTAGTTATCCAACAAACCAATACAGACTAATGCATATGACAATACAACTATGACAAGTGAGGTACTATCAACAAGCCACAATCACTGAATAAGTCTAATGCTAACAATGCGATGTAAGTGCCCTTATAGAAAGAAGTCTCATATCTTACTCTCAATGATGTTTTCATGTATAATCTCAGTACTATGCAAAATCACTCACTCTCACAAAAGATATTCATGTAGCATGCCCAATACTACAGGCATGCCCCTATAGTCATGACTAAGACCGTTGACTACTTGGACTAGGATCACTTAGAACTTTATGGGCTTATAACAAAGGCTCAGGGGACTTTGGTGTGATATTTTGGGAACATAGTGACTAAAGGCCCTCCTTGACACTACATTTTTCTACACTTTTACCCTACCGACACTATTACTTTTATTCGATTCTCCCTTTTCTCCTATGTCATGTTTTCCTGGGTGTTATCTTTTTATTTTTTTAGCTTCAACTAAGGAATCACTTTTTTTTCTTGCACCCAGTACATAATGTTTCTCCTTTTCCATGTATCACTAACTTCTCCCCCCCCCCCCTCCATATTTTGTGTTTTACCCTTACACCAGCCACTCTTAACTTAGGCTTTTGGCCTAAGTTTGAGATGCACATTCTCCATCCTCGGAACCAGGGCCACTTTTGGTAGCCACCCTCAACATAGGTTTTTTGCCTCAATCAAGGTGCACAACGTTCAAAGAAGGACCAGAGCAAATTTCAGGATTTTACAACTAACAAGGCTAGGTTATTTAGGTTTTTACAAAGAATAGGTACATGTCAGGCTCAAACATTATGATCAAGGAATATTCTTCAAATTTGATTGGTTATTTAGGTTAAGTGGACTTTTAAGAACAATGGTCCAAGATCTTTCCTAAGCTAATTAATCTATAATCTAACTTGGATTAATAGAGCAAGTTCTCAATTGGCACACAACACATAAATTTAGCAAATTGAGCTCACTCTCACATAGAACTGATTACATTACAAACAGAAGACTCTCAAATCATGCTTTTTATGTCAATTTATACCCACTTATCAAAATAAGCACTGTCAACATACTTACACATACATGGTTGCTATCTAGACTAACTAATCAGAATTTGGTGGGTATCATTTTTTCGTAAAAACAGAAAAACATGCTAATGCCATGAATATTAGTACTATATGCTACAAATACTACTTAAATATCCTGAGCATGTTGATTCAAGAAATAATAAATATCCATGGGGGAAAGAACACAAGCAAGAAAACCCCTAGGATTCAAAAATTAGGAAAGTTATGGACCCAAGCTACTTTGACTTCACTGAGGTCCATCACTGCCCACACCCCATTATAAAAGAGGTGCATTGTCCCCAATGCACACAATCAAAGAAAAATAAAGTATTCTTCCACTATTTTTATTTCTTCCGCATTTCCAACTTTACGGCTTGACTCTTTGGCCATTTACCTTGAACGTTCTCTGTTTCTTCTCTCCAATTAAATAGCTCCATGATCAAAGACATGTGCTAATCGAAAGGGCCCTAACCATCTGTATTTGAGCTTTCCAAGGAACAACTTAGTCTGGAATTGTGTAGTAGCACCAAGTCCCCTAGTGCGAATTGATGATTCTCTTTGCGATGATCATGCTGCAGCTTCATTATTTGTTTGTACAAGGCTATGCTCTCATACGCCTTTAAACGAAACTCATCAAGCTCATTGAGTTGGCTCAGCCTATGGTTTGCCGCACCATTCCAATATAGATTCAACTGCTTTATCCCCCACATTACCTTATGCTCAAACTTCACCAGCGAATGATATGCCTTCTCAAGGCAAAGTTGGTAGGGAGACATGCCTATAAGGGTCTTGAATGTTGTCTAGTATGCCCATAATGCATCATCAAGCTTCCACGACCAATCTATCTGGTTTGCATTCACAGTCTTGGATTAAACCTATTTAATTTCCCTATTAGATACCTCCACTTGCCCAGTTGTCTAAGGATGGTAAAGAGTTGTCACCCCATGTTTCACCCCATACTTTTCTAGTAAAGCGTTGAAAAGCCTGTTGCAGAAGTGAGAACCTCCATCGCTAATGATCGCGTGAAGGTGCCAAACCTTGAGAAAATGTTCCTTTCTTCAGAAATACTGTGACACTTTTGCCTTCATTGTTGGGTAGAGCAATGGCTTGTACCCACTTCGGTACATAATACACAACGACTAAGATGTACTTGTTTCCATTCAGGCTATCAAAAGGATCCATGAAGTCTATCCAACATCAAATAACTCAATCACCATAATAGGGTTTAGAAGGAGATCATGTTTGGCATAGTCATGAGCATCCTGGTGGATAGTGGGCTAGTAATACCCACACTGTAAGATTTGTATGCTATCCGAACTCCACTATGATGCCCACCTACCAATGATGAGTGACATGCATTGAGGATACTCATCATCTTAATCACAGGAACACAGTGACAAATAATCCCATCCAGGCATACACGAAACAAGTATGGGTCATCACAAAAGAACTTTCTCACATCATACATGAACTTTTGATACTGGAGTGTATTTAGATAAGGTCGCACAATTTCACTTACCAACTAGTTTGCATAGTCTACAAACCATGGCATTAAGTCGTGGGATGTTGTCAACACTTTCTCATCTTAGAATGAGTCATCGATCTCCAATCAATCATCTAACATTGCCATTGCCCATCTTCCAGCCTGGAAAGGTGATTTGCGACCACCTCATCAACCTTGGTTTTGCATCATTCTTTGCCATCAAGTACCATAGTTTTGAGTGGTCCGTGTGCACCACCACTTTGGCCCCCAATAGATATGACCTGAATTTCTCATACGCAAAGACCAGTACGAGTAACTATTGGTCAGTAACAGTGTAGTTATTCTGGGCTATGTTTAGGGCCTTGCTAGCATAGTATACGGGATGTCATATCTTCTCTTGGCGTTGTCCCGATACTACACCTAGAGCAACCCCACTTGCATCACATATGATTTTGAAGGGCTTTGACCAGTCTAAATGTAAGACCCCACCTATGTGAAGTATGAAACATTCAGGGAAGTAAGCCTTGGAAAATTTGAACTGTAAGATTTTGTAAAGGGATTTACAACCCGTAATATGAAGTACTCCTCGTAAAGTAGGTTCGTGGAACCTGGCAGACTCGATGAAATTTGGAATCTTCTAAAGTTCAATCTACGACTCATCAGACGAACGAGTCATAGACCATATCATAGAATGAGAATTAGAGAAGGGGTCTCTAAGGATCTATCAGATGAAAAAACATCTACGGCCCGTAGAATGATCTACAAGTCGTTGATTACATCATAGAGAGAAGATGAGAGAAAAAGGGGTCTCTGAAGTTTGGGAAGAGGGGCATCAAACGAAAGCCCATCTACGGCTCATAGAATGGTCTATGGCTCGTAAACAAGGTCTGATAGACTTGTCCGGCTAGTTTCTATAATGGGCTGTTTTCTCATTTCTCATCACTTTATGCTTAGATGACATTGTTTTGACCTTCAAGGAATCCTTTTATCATCCTTTTAAGCCCTGATCCCCCTCATTTCCTCCTCATTCTCACTTTCTAATACCCCAAGCCTCTCTCAAGTTTTCAATCTCTCAAGAACAAGGAACAAGCTATGGTTTTTGGTTTCTTTCCCTCTAAGTTGGGTATAGATAACATACCAAGTAGAGATGGCACCAACATGAGTGGCATGTACCCCTCAAGACCATTCACAAGGAGTCAAGCAAAAGACCTACAAGCAATGTTCATCAACAAGGAAGCATTAGAGGAGCTTGTGGGTAACCAAAAAAAGGCTTACAATGTATGGAAGGTCTATCAAGGTGAGAAGAAGGAAGAAAAGAGGCCATGTGTACAAGTGGCTACTATTTAAACTAAAGGATTTGAAAAGAAGGCAACCAAACAAAGACCTTACCCATTAAGGGTAAAATTGTAAAGAAAATATCTTCTTTTATTTACTTAGTATAAATAGTCTTATTTTATCATTTTGGAGGACTTAGACTATGTTGAATATTGAATTCTCAAATTGTAGTATCTTCATAGTGAGTTGTTAGTGAGTAATTAGGGTGAACTCTCAGAATTGTTAGTTGACTTGTTTGCTTGGTTAATTGAAGTGTTACCCATTTGTGGTTCTTGGTTTCCTTCAATTGTCTTTCTAGGGTTTTATTTGGGTTGTTGAAATCAATTGGGAGGTGACGGTTTTAGTCCCTTGTTGCCCATTATTTCAATAGTTTGAATTTAATCTACATATCCTTTTATTTGTTCCATTTTCCCTTCCTTTCTTGTTTGATCTTTATCATTTGGTATCAAGAGCTTAGGTTTAGGTAGGGGTGGCAAATGGGTGGATTGGATTGGATTTGGATGGATTGAGTTAAAATGGATTGGATTACAATCCACCCATATAAAATATGAGTAAATATAGATTGGGTAAAATGGTTCCAACCCATTTAAAACTCCTCTATGTTTCCTTGGCCTTTTTCCAAGCATCTGTCATCTTTGATTCTTTGTAAAAATAATTTTCAGTACTAATGAGCAATAATGGAATGATTTTCAGTACTAAAAAACAAGTCGACCTAACATTACAGTGACAAAACTTGCTAATTTAACTGATATAATTACAACTATAATCGTAAATGCAAGCTGTAAATATGTACCAGAAAATTGGAATGATTAACATATTAGCAGGGACAAAGCAATATTACTTAGAAACACTAATCATTGAATTATATCGACAAAAGAATCATCAATAGAAGTTGCCCACACTATCTTAGTTTCTAAAATAACCATCAATAGAATTTCCCCTCAATCTCCAGTAGTGGAAAAGCCAACGGAGCAGCAGGCAGCAGTGCCGCAGGATGCCAAGACCAAATGTTATCTTCCTCGAAATCTGAAACAAACAATTGCAAATATGTAATGAGATTCCTCGAGATTGTTAAAACTATGTCCTAACAAAATTGTTCTTACTATGAAATAAAGACTAGTTCACCTGACAAAAAGCCCTTAGCAGAATTCAAATCTTCACATAACAACAGCAACACCTTAACTACAGAACTGATCACCTCTTAGCATTCAAAAAAATACACCATGACTTGCTTTATATCTGCAGATAACACTACTCTCAAACAACTTCAACACTGGAAGTTGTTGCATACCATACCATAAGAAGAAACTAACTCTAATATCACATCTGACAATATATTCATGCCACAACAATACCACCTCCAACCCAGCCAAGAACCCAGAAGTGACTTGGGATGTTAAATAAATACAATTCGATCGTATAAGTTCATTTTGCTAGATTTAAGCTCGTCTAAGTCCATTTTGTTAAATTTAAGCCCGCCTAAGTCCATTTTGCTATATTTAAGCTTGTCGAAGTTCGTTTTGCTATATTTAAGCTCGTATAAATTCATTTTGCTAGATTTAAGCTCGTCTAAGTTCATTGTGTTATATTTAAGCTTGCCTAAGCCCATGTTGCTAAGTCTAAAGCTCGTCTAAGTCCAGTTTGCTATATTTAAACTCGACTAAATTCATTTTGCTAAATTTAAGCTCGCCTAAGTCCATTTTGCTTAATTTGAGCTCATCTAAGTTTATTTTCTAGATTTAAGCTCATCTGAGTCTATTTTCTAAACTTAAGCACGCCTAAGTCCATTTTGCTAAATTTAAGCTCGTCTAAGTTCATTTTGCTATATTTAAACTCTATAAATTGATTTTGCTAAATTTAAGTTCCCCTAAGTTCATTTTCACCTGACAAAAAGTCCAATAGACACACTTTTTCTTGTATTGTGGGTCTGGTTGCTATTACTTTATGAGAATCACTAGATATCAGGGTTTTCACATCCAGTCCCATGACCCTAACTTTTTCTCTATTTTTCACTCTAAATGCACATAAGAGAAATTGAAAGCCAAGAATCAATAACCCCATCTCAGGCCAGCAAGAATAATCCATAAATTCAACAGAAATATTGAAAAAAGCAAACTATTCCATTTAAATTGCCACAACCTATCAAAAGAACAAGCAATCTTGGTGAAACAACAATAAAGAATCAATAATCAAACAATTAACACATCCAATACAGAGAAATGAAGTGAGAAAGAGTAACTCAGCCACAAATGGCTGTCTCCATGACTCAAGAACTCCAACTACTTAAAGAAGACAAATTTGGAACTTCCAATGAAAAAGAATTGTTACCTAAATCCAAATACTGCAAATTTACAGTTTTTCAAGTGATCACTGACTCTACTATACAACAAGTTAGAACTAAGTGAAATCTTTTCTAATGATTTCAGAGAGCATAATGCATCAAAAGAGACAACCCACATATGTTATGTAACTCAACAATATCTTTTCGATAACCCTGATAAGATAGAACTAGATCAAGAGCCATCAACAAAAATCAAATACTGTTCAGATCAGAAAGTAACAAAGCGAGCAGTTCTTAACGTATAAGTTGATGGCCAAGTCGAAACTGTGAAAGAGAATACATAAAATAGATCAACTAGTTCAGGTGGCTACTAATGATATTTGACTAATCAAGAATACATAAAATATATCAACTGGTATTTTGAAGGACAAAGAATATAATAGTTTCCTATTAAGAAAATCATAGTATACAGAGACATAACCAACCTATCAATGCGAGCCAAGTTTAGCAAGATACTGTTGAAGTTCCATCGCATTTTCATTCTCATCGGTGTCTGATCCATCACAATCGAGAAAAATAAGACGTTAAACTATAAGTAAGGCTATTATTATAATAGATAAAACTGCAATATGTAAATAATAACTTACCTTCTTGTCCGACAATGTCGCTTCAGCATTTGTAGGTAAAATAGAAATTTGAAACTTTCCAATAATGCGACCTCCAATGCTAAGGCTGGTTCTTAAGCTACTGTAGTAATAGGTATGCTCAATACATCTCGTTCCATCAATGAGAGCTCTGGATACTTTCCTCTATTTTCCTTCCAATATGTAAGGATATCCAAATTTGGATTTGCTTTATGGTCAAGTTTAGGCTCCTCCAAGTACAAATCCAATTGTGTTTTAATTTCACCAGACAACAACTAATTCTCAAACATATCAAACTCCTCAAGATCATCCCTTATTTCTTTATTGCTTGTATCAGAAATGTTCTACCCTAAAAGAGAAATTGTGGTTGAAGGTATCAAGTATTCTCTGAATAACAATTGTAAATGATAGACAACTTTTTTTAACTTTAGCATTAGCGGTCACAAGATCTATCTTGGAAAAGCAAAATTTCACAAACTTCAATTTATATCGAGGGTCAAGGACAATGGCAATTGATAGAATCACACTATATGACCTGCAATATTATTTAAACTTCCTCAACATTAATGTGACCATATCATTCATAACTCGATCACTACTATTATTTGCTTCCTTCAGCAACATTTGTATTTTCCATACATTTGACAACTACAAATTTGCAGTTAGATATTTACTTTCAGAAAAACAGTGTTGTGATCTCATAAAATGACTTCAAGAATTTAGCAATACTCTCTATCCTTTTTCATTCCTCCTCAGAAAGACTATGTTTAACCTCAAAATCAAGAAACTTATATTGAATATAAGCTTGTTGGTAGATAAGAGCACTATCAAGCATCTGGTAAGTGGAATTCCAATGAGTAGTTACATCTTGGCGAAGCTTCTTTGAACATGACAACCCATGATTCTTAATGTATTCCACAAACTTTAATATTCTTCCTTCCGAATGTTTAGTGTGCTTAACGCCTTCTCCGACTTTTTCAATGACTTCATCTGCTTTTTCCAAACCAGCTTTCACTATTAAATTCACGATGTGATTCCCACAAAATAACATGAAAGAACATTCCGACACAAACTAGCGAATGCATTAGAGATAAAAGTTTCTTTAAGTGATCTACCACACAATTGTTGCAACTAGCAGTATCAAAAGTAAGAGTAAAAATCTTCTTTTAGATACCCCATTCCTTAATAAACTCAATAAGTAAAGGACCCAAAACTGCACCTGATCGTGGAGGCAGAACATAATGAAAAATTAACACTCTTTTTTGAAGATTCCAATACAAATCAACATAATGAGCGGTTAAACACATATAACCATTTGATGCTACGGAAGTCCACATGTCTAAAGTCAGACAAATTCTACTAGGAATCATTGCAAGCTCACACTTTCAAAGTTCTTTTTCTCTCTCATATAAGTTCAAAATTTCATCCTTAGCCGTATTTCTTGAAATAGTTATTACCGTGAAATGACCCCAAAAAGTGCTCGAAAATATGCGTCGGAATATCTAGAATTTTAAATTTCATATATCTCAAAATCCGTGCATGGTATTAAAAATTCAACTTCATCATATTCTTGTTCAGGAGGTCAAAATTAGGGGGAGAAGGATCTAACTTCGATTTTAGAGAAAATGATTAGCAATTTCTTTTTTTCGTAATTTTTCTTATCTAGAAATAATCCGCGACCGTGCCGCAACTCGCAGCTATCGCGGACATGTATTAATTCTGCCTCTTCGACAGGTCCTCGTCGTGAACCAGACGCAGACCTGTGTATTTTGTTGCCAGTGATTTTTGATCTTGGTCTAAGGCTTTTGGGTCTTGGGCCTAAGTGTTCCCAAACGTATTTATTTACCTATACTTAGTCATATTACACCCTCATATTATCTTGAACATTCCCAAATACTCGTTCAAACACTTAGCCATATTTTTACTTCCAAATTCAAGTCCCAAACCCTCATCCTAGCTAAGGCTTTCCTTCAAGGTTCTTCTTCAAGCTCCAACTCTCCATCTCCAATCTTCACCAAGTTCATCTCCAAGCTAAGGTATGTGGGTTTATTTCATGGGTTCCTTACACCCATGATATCCAAGTCTCCTTTTACTCAAATTGCATGATTTAAAATTGATTTACATATGGGTCTTTCTTATTATGAAATTCACTGCACACTATGTTAAAGCTATGGGAAGTTGTGACTGTTTTGCTATGTTTTGAGCTATAAATCTTTGATCTATTGTAAGTTTTGAGGAGGGATTTTGATGTATATTGCTTGAAGTTGTTGCAAGGAGTTGATTGATGGTTTTACAATGTATTTTCTAGCATGATTTCATCTTTAAAATGCATGATCTTATACTACCATTTCACATCCGCTAGGTGTTTGATAAAATGTCCTATTATAGTTTCTTGAGGAATTGAAGGTCCAAAGCATGAGATTAATATAATTGACTATATGATGATGAAATGACCTTATGTATATCATAAGTTCTATATAAAGTGTTTCATTATATCATACCCAATCCAGGGGCACTAAAAACCCGAATAAACTGGATGGGGGGTTTGTACTCATCAACCTATTGAAGGGTTTGTACTTCTCCACCCCTAATGATGGGGAGGCATTATCACTAACCTATATAGGGGTTTGTACTCATAACCCTAGTGAAGGTTTTGTACTTCTCCATTGGAGTGATGGGGCGGCATCATTACCAACCTAGTGAGGGGTTTGTACCTCACCACCTAAGTGATGGGGCGGCATCATCACTAACCTACCAAGGGGTTTGTACTTTGGAAATCTAGCTTGGTCTCTTCTACACATATGATATTTTATATGAGCATGAGCTCCTTAAGAATCTTTTACTTTATGCATTGGTCATACATGCCATATTGTTATGTTATGCCTACAGCCTATTGTTATGCATTTTGTCTATGATGCCTAATTCTTGTTGCATTGCATCCTACATACTTAGTATATTCAAACGTGCTAACACATACTCTTGCCTACATGATATCACCATGTAGGGACCGATGCCCAAGTTGATCATCCTCCTCCTCTACGTGGCTAGTTTGATACTACTCAAGTTAGATGGTGAGTCCTCTACCTCGAGGACCATAGTCTATGTTGCTCTTATTATTTATTGTGACATTCTTCTTTATTGTCTGTATTGACTAAGAGGGTGATCCCGGTTGCTTTGTCTTGGCCCCCGCTCTTATCTATGTATTAGAGATGTTTATTGGACAGGTTATATAGCTATGCTAAGAGCCTTGACTCTATTGTTCTTGATGTCTATGATATGGAATTGCTTTCCCTTAAGCCCAGTTGTCCAACTTTATTATCTCTTGATGCTTCTTTTTATTGCTTCTCCGACCAAGATGTGTAATGGTGTTCTAAGAGGCTTGTTTGGGGTCCATTCGGGTCTCCCTTGCACCATGTCACGCCTAAGCCCTAGGCATGGGTTGTGACAAACTTGGTCTCAGAGCACTAGGTGTGCACCGCATTGATTAGAGTCCTATTCATGGTTGTGAAGCGCGCCATGACTATGAGTAGGAGGCTATAAGACATTTTAGGAAATGTTTCCCTTCTTCATGTTCTAAGTTATGCTATAGAGTTGTGGTAAGTTTTTCCCCCCTAACGATTGTTCTTTGCTATGCTAGATCATGTCAAACACTCGAGGAAGAAGGGCCCAAACTCCCGAGGAGCAACCTAACAATGGTGAGCTCCGGGATGCTCTCACTATGCTTGCCCAAGTTGTGGCCAATCAAGTCAATCAAGGGGCCCAAGCCCCTCATGCTACTACACTGGAAGCTAGGGTAAGAGACTTCATGAGGATGAATCCTCCGGTGTTCTATGGGTCAAAGGTGGATGTAGATCCACAAGAGTTCATTGATGAGGTCTACAAGATCTTAAATATCATGGGTGTTGGGCAGAATGAAAAGGCAGAGTTGGCATGCACCAACTCAAAGGGGTAGCCCAAGTATGGTATGATCAATGGAAGGAAAGGGGATTGGTAATGTGGTACTTTGGGAGGAGTTCAAATTGGCTTTCCTTAGTCAATTTTTCCCTCTTGAGCTTAGGAAAGCCAAGTTGTTGGAGTTTATGAACTTGAAACAAGGTGCTATGAGTGTGAGGGAGTTATACCCTCAAGTTTAATCAACTTTCAAAGTATGCTCCTCATTTGGTGGACGATCCTAGATTTAGGATGAATAAATTTATGATGGGGGTCTCTGACTTGGTAAGTGAAGAATGTCGGTCTGCCATGCTAATTAGTAACATGGACTTGTCTCGATTGATGACCTATGCCGAGCAAATGAAGGAGGAGAAATTGAGGAAGAGAAAGGGGCATAAGACCAAGAGGGCCCGTCTTGGGGGTAAGTTCCAAAGGGGTGGCTGGTTCCATCAAGGTCAAGGGTCTCATCATGCTACTAATATGGGGATTGCCAATGACTTCCCTAGGCCTCAAAGTATTGGTGTTGCGGCTCCCATATGTGTCCTACATGTGGGAAGAGTCATAGGGGCCATGTTTGAAGGATTTTAATGCTTGCTCTGCTTATGGGGAGCTTGGTCACAAAAGGGTGGATTTTCCAAGAAACCATGGCAATGGCCAGGGTGCAAATGCGATTCCATTGGGTAGAGGTGGTCCTCAAGGTTGTGCCCTAAGGCACACTAGATTTTATGCTCTACATGGGAGGCAAGGTGTTGGTGAGGTTCCCGATGTTGTTACTAGTATGTTGAAAATCTTTGTCTTTGATGTATATGCTTTGATTGATACGGGTGCCATTCTTTCCTTTGTTACCCTTTTTGTTGCTAAAAAATTCCATGTTGACTCCGAGTTGTTGCATGAGTCATATGAAGTGTCTACTCCTGTTGGTGCCTCTATTGTTGCTAGGAAAGTTTATATGAGTTGTCCTATTTGTATATTGCAAAAGTTGTTGCCTTGTGATCTTGTTGAATTAGACATGGTAGATTTTAATGTTATTCTTGGGATGGATTAGTTGCATGCGGACTATGCTTCTATTGATTATAGAACCCGTAGAGTGAAGTTTCAATTCCCTAATGAACTCGTCCTTGATGGGAAAGTCAAGATGTAGTAGTCAAGGGTAGATTCATTTCATGCATTAAAACCCGTAAGTTGATCTCTAAGGTGTGTCTTTACCCTCTAGTGAGGGTTAAAGATGTGGAGTCCAAAGTCCCTTCCATAAAGCCGGTTCTGGTTGTAAATGAGTTTCTTGATGTCTTCCCAAATGACCTTCCCGGTGTTCCTTCCATAAGGGAGATAGATTTTGGTATAGACCTCCTCCCCAATACTCAACCTATCTCCATTTCCCCTTACCATATGGCCCTAGAAAAGTTGGAGTTAAAGGAACAATTGAAAGATTTGTTGGAAAAAGGGATTTATTAGGCCTAGTCAATCACCTTGGGGTGCTCCGGTGTTATTTGTGAAAAAGAAGGATGGGTCCCTTTGAATGTGTATTGATTACCGACAACTCAATAGGGTCACCATCAAGAATAGATATCCTCTTCCAAGGATTGATGACTTGTTTGACCAATTGCAAGGGGCTAGCTTCTTCTCTAAGATTGATCTTCGGTCCGTGTATCATCAAGTGAGGGTGAAGGAGTATGATATTCCCAAGATGGCTTTTTGGACTAGATATGGGTATTATGAGTTTATTGTGATGTCGTTTGGGTTGACCAGTGCACCATCCATCTTCATGGACCTAATGAATAGGGTCTTCAAACCTTACCATGATTCCTTTGTTGTGGTCTTTATTGATAATATTTTTATTTATTCACATATTGGGGTATTTGAGAGTTGTGTTGCAAAGATTGAGGGAGGAGAAATTATATGCCAAATATGACAAGTGTGAATTGGTTGAAGGAGGTTGCATTCTTAGATCATGTGGTGTCGGGGGATAGTATAAAAGTGGATCCTAAGAAAACCGATGTGATTAGAAATTGACCTAGACCATTGATGCCGTTGGATATTAGGAGCTTCTTAGGCTTAGCGGGTCATTATAGAATGTTTGTGAATGGGTTCTCCTCCATTACTTCCCCTATGACAAAATTGACTCAAAAGAAGGTTAAGTTTGTGTAGACCGATGAGTGTGAGAGGAGCTTCCAAATATTGAAAGACAAGCTTGTGTCCGCTCCTATATTGTCACTACTGGATGGGCTTGAGGGTTTTTCGTGTATTATGATGCTTACCTGGTTGGTTTGGGTTGTGTTTTGATGCAAAATGCTAAGGTCATAGCTTATGCTTCTAGACAACTCAAGGTACATGAAAGGAACTACCCTACTCATATATAGAGTTAGTTGCTGTTGTGTTTGCATTAAAGATTTGGCGTCAGTACTTGTATGAGGTACATGTTGATGTGTTCACTGATCACAAGAGCCTCCAATATGTCTTCACTCAAAAAGTTCTCAACTTGAGGCAAAGGAGATGGTTAGAACTTCTCAAAGACTATGATATGAGTGTGCACTATCATCCGGGTAAGGAAAATGTGGTGGTGAATGCCTTGAGTAAGGTGTCTATGGGTAGCCTGGCCCATGTTGAAGGTGGTGATAAGGAGATGACTAGGGAGGTGCATCAATTGGCTAGATTGAAGGTTAGGCTGGAAGAGTGATAACGGTATTGTTGTTGATGATGGGTGTAAGTCTTTATTGGTTGATGAGGTGATAGAAAAACAAGATCTTGACTCCTCCTTGCTTGAACGAAGGCCTTGGTGAAAGAGGGCAAAGTAGAGATTTTCTCCCAAGGGGAAGATGGTGCACTTAGGTATCAAGGTAGGTTGTGTGTGCCTTGTGTTGATGGTTTGAGGAAGAAGATCCTTGATGAAGCCCACAATTCTTCTTATTCTATCCACCCCGGTTCCACCAAAATGTATAGAGACTTGAGGGATGTGTATTGGTGGGGAGGCATGAAGAGGGACATTGTTGAATTCATTTTCGATTGCCATAGTTGTCAACAAGTCAAAGCGAAACACCAAAGGATGAGTGGCCTAACCCAAGACATGGAGATTCCCACTTGAAAGTAGGAGTTGATTAATATGGTTATTTTGGTTGGGTTGCCCAAGACTAGAAAAAGTTTTGATTCCTTTTTAGTTGTGGTTGATAGGATGACGAAATCAGCTCACTTTCTACTGGTTTAGACTACATATGGGGCTGAAGAGTATGCAAGGTTGTACGTCCATGAGTTAGTGAGGATGCATGGGGTTCTTATTTCCATCATATCAGATCGTGTTGCACAATTCACTTCACACTTTTGGAGGTCTTTTCAAAGGGGTCTTGGTACAAAAGTTCACCTTAGTACGGCCTTTCACCCTCAAACGGATGGCCAAGCTGAAAGGACAATTCAAACCCTTGAAGATATGCTTAAGACATGCGTATTAGAGTTGAGGGGTAGTTGGGATGACCATCTTCCTTTGATTGAGTTTGCATACAACAATAACTATCACTCTAGCATCGGTATGGCTCTTTTTGAGGCTCTTTATAGGAGGCATTGTAGATCACCGATTGGTTGATTTGAGGTCAGAGAGGTAGCTTTATTGGGACCGAGTCTTGTTATACTTGAGAAGGTTAGGATGATTAGGGGAGAGACTGGAGACATCCCAAAGTCATCAAAAATCCTGTGTCAATATGAGAAGAAGAGACCTTGAATTCAAAGTGGGTGATTGGGTTTATTTGAAAGTTTCACCAATGAAAGGTGTGGTCGGTTTTGGTAAAAAAGGGAAGTTGAGTCCAAGATATGTTTGTCCTTATGAGGTGATAAAGAGGGTTGGCAAGGTAGCTTATGAGTTGAAGTTGCCTAGTGAAATGAATTTGGTTCATCCGGTGTTCCATGTCTCTATGTTGAGAAAATGTATTGGTGATCCTAATGCTATTGTGCCTCTTATTGTTGTGGGTGTCGTTGAGGATTTCTTCATTTGTGAGGAGGTTCCGGTTCAGATTTTGGATAGGCAAGTGAAGAGATTGAGGAACAAGGAGGTGGCATCTGTTAAGGTCCTTTAGAGGAACCAACAAGTTGAGAGTGCTACATGGGAGGCCGAGGCGGACATGCAAAATTTGTATCCTTATCTTATCAAGAATCGATTCGCGATGTGCAGCTGTCGCGGACATGTATTAATTCATCCTCTTTGATAGGTCTGTGTCACACACCAGATGCGGACTTGTGTATTTTGATTCCAGGTGATTTTTTATCTCATTCTAAGGCTTTTGGGTCTTGGGCCTAAGAGTTCCCAAACGTGTTTTTTCTTTTACCTATATTTAGTCATATTTCATTGTCATATATCCTAAACATTCCCCAATACTCACTCAAATACTTAGCCATGTTTTCACTCCCAAATTCACGTCCCAAACCCTCATCTTAAACTAAGGTTTTCCTTTAAGGTTCTTCTTCAAGTTTCAAGTCTCCATCTCTGAGCTAAGGTATGTGGATTTCTTTCATGGGTTCCTTTCACCCATGATACCCAAACCTCTTTTTACTCAAATTGAATGATTCAAAGTTGATTTACACATGGGTCTTGCTTATTATGAAATTCACCGCACACTATGTTAAAGATATGTGAAATTGTGACTGTTTTGCTATGTTTTGAGCTATAAATCTTTGATTTATTGTAAGATTTGAGGAGGGGTTTTGATGTATATTACTTGAGGGTGTTGCAAGGTGTTGATTGATGTTTTTAAAATGGATTTTCTGGCATGATTTCATCTTTAAATTGCATGATCTTATACTATCATTTCACATCTGCCAAGTGTTTGATAAAATATCCGGTTATGGTTTCTTGAGGAATTGAAGGTCCAAAGCAGGAGATTGATATGATTGACTATATGATGATGAAATGAGCTTATGTATATGATAAATTCTATATAAAATATTGCATTAGACCATGCCCAATCCGGAGGACTAAGAACCCTAATAACATCGATAAAAACAGAGAAAAATGAAAAAAATGGTGATGGAGATTAGAGTTCCTCTCAGACAAATGCCTCATTTTGTCTTCACATTTTTTAAAAGAAGCGATATCAGACTCACCATCTGTTTTCTTCATTATTGAGGAACTCCGAAAACCACCATTACTAGAAAAGAGAAAATGAAATCGAAGTATTAACACGTAAAAAATGCATACCTCAACAATGGAGTCTTCAGCAGAGAGTGAGAGATGATGATTTGTGATATGCAACAATAAAGCAGATTCAACCAACAATGGGGTTTGTGAATTTCGCCTGTGACTTGTGATTTTCGTCGAGAGTTTTGAGCTTGTGAATTTCTCGAGCAACTTCTAGAATGGGAGTTCAAGCAATGGATGAAGCTATTTGCATTGGGTCTTCACTCTTCAGACTTCAACTTTAGTAATTTACGATTTAGGCATTTAAGGATTTTCAGAAGATGGGTTTTTTGGACTTAAATGGGTACCCATATTTTACTTATTTTGTCCAGATTTACCCATATTTATATGGGCTTTAAAAGTTAGCTAAAATTCATACTTACCCACTTAAAAAATGAGTGTTTCAGCTTATTTAAATGGGTTAAATGGGCTGATTTTCATTGATGGGATGAAATTGCCAAAAGAAATTGAAAGTTAATGATCATTGGGGCTTGTTCTTTACATCAAGGAGAAGCTAATCCTAAATTTTGAGCCAATTCCGAGTTGATTTGAAGATGTTGAGATTTAATGTGTGTTCTTGGTTTTCTAGGTGTTCTTGAAGATATTCAAGTGTTCTTGAAGAAAAAGAAGACCAAAAGGTACATTTGATTTACTTTTTTCAAGTTAAAGTTGGTCAAAAGTGTTTGTTGGCCCTTAGTGGAAATTTGAAAAAAAAAAACTAAAATTTTAAAAAAGTATTTTCCACGACTGTGCCAAATCAGCGCTAGTCAGCACCACATCAGTGCCCAGTATTAAGTGAACGTCCAGCCCCTTCCAGACGCACCATGTGGTGCGTGGAGCCCAATTTCAAAGGCTGAAATCTGCAAAGTTTTAATACCTGAAAGTATGAGAGGTTTTTTGGGCATAAAATTTTTTCTAATAAGTGTCCAAACAAAAAGACTCTATTTTAAAATATTTTGTGCTTCGATTCTCTAATTATTTAGCAAGTAATTAACATATTTAACCCCGTTAACTAGTTTTAATCATAAAATCATCAAATTGAACCCCTTTCATGTCATGAAAACCTTAGGCTTCAAAATTTTTCTAAGTATCCGAAATCAATTCTTCCTCTTTGTCACTCATTTTCTTTCATTCCTAAACTATTTAACAACTAATTAACATGTTTAATTACTTGTTAACTAGTGTCTAAACATTAAATTATCTCTTTGATTCTTCAAATTAGGTAACAACAAGTAATCTTTTCTACTTTTATTACTTAGTTTTTTTTTGAGTCCGATATTTCTTGTGCCTCTTTCTTCTAGTTTTCTTCTTTTTATTCATATTCCTAAGCTTTGTTTGAGTCATCCTTCTTTCAAGAGCCATAAGAATCCACTCCACCACAAAGGATAGGTGACCTTAAATTGATTGAGCAGAGCTAGTTCACTATCAATTTTGAGACGACACCATAGAAGGTGCGTTGAGAGTTACATATGAGTACGTGAGGCTTTTGCTACTAATCTTGTTTGTTGAGTATTGTAGGTGTTATGTCTAATACAAGTCCAATCGGGGAAGGTTCGAAAAACATCATGGAAACTCTTGCTTACATCTCTAAACAAATAGCAGAAGTGAATGGAAGGATGGGAGGTATGGAGGAAAGGTTGGTACAAGTGGAGAATGAGAATCGAGGGAAAGCAATTCAACCCAAAAATGAGGAGATAAGGAGGGGATCGATGCATTCCACTACCATTACCCCATAATATATGATTTCCTCCACAAAATTGAACCCGAAGCTACCAAGGTACTAAAGGTGGTCGCTTCCAACAAGGCTGCAAATTTCAAGGCCAAGGGTCCTCCAATGCCCAAGGCCAAAGGTTTGCAAATGATTGGGTTCCCAACCCAAAGGCTCAAGGTGGTAACGGTGGTCAAATTGCTCCTAGGTATGGAAAGTGTGGCAAGAACCATGGAGGTAAATGTTATAGAGATATCGATGCTTGCTTCGGGTGTGGTAAAATGGACCACAAGGTTGCGGATTATCTAAACAAGGGTAGTGATGGCTATCCTCAAGGACAAGGTGCTCATGGTGATCAAAGAGCATAAGATGGTCCACATGAGGTGCTCCTCTACACAACCAGTTCTATGTTCTTCAAGAGAGACAAGGTGCTAATGAGGTGCCTGATGTTGTTACCGGTATGTTAAAGATTTGCAATCTTGATGTTTATGCTTTGTTGGACCCAGGTGCCACTCTATCTTTCATAACTCCATTTATTACTAATTGGCTTCATACGTGTCCTGAATTATTGTGTAAGCCTTTTGAAGTGTCTACCCCTATCGGTGAGTCCTTTCTTGATAAAAGAGTCTATAATGGTTGTCCTTGTCTTTATTGCATAAGGTTTTTTCTTGTGACTTTGTTGAACTCGATATGGTAGATTTTGCTATCATTCTGGGATGGATTTGTTACATGCATATCATGCCACTATTGATTATAGTACTAGTAAGGTTAAATTCCAAAACCCTAGTGAACTATGTTTAAATGACAGGGTCATGATTTGGTGGTCAAGAGTAGATTCATCTTTTATCTTAAGGCACATAAGTTGATTTCCAAGGGTTATATCTATCATCTTGTGCATGTTAGGGATGTCGAGTCCAGGGTCCATCCTATTGAGTAGATCTCGATTGTCAATGAGTTTCTTGATATCTTCCCCCATGAACTTTCTGGTGTCACTCCCGAAAGGTAGATAGACTTTGGTATAGATCTCCTTCCCGATACTCATCCCATTTCAATTCCTTCCTATCGAATGGCCCCGATAGAGCTAAAAGAATTAAAGGAGCAACTAAAGGATTTGTTAGAAAAGGGGTTCATAAGACCAAGGAAGTCACCTTGGGATGCACCAGTATTGTTTGTGAGAAAAAAGGATGGTTCACTTAGAATATGCATCAACCGCTGGAAACTCAATAAGGTCACCATAGAGAACAATTACCCATTTGCAAGGATCGATAACCTATTTTATCAATTGCAAGGGCTATTCACTTCTCAAAAATTGACCTTCGGTCCAAGTATCATCAATTGAGGGTAAGGAAGTGCAATATTCCTAAGACAGCTTTCAAAAAAGATATGGTTATTTTTACATCGTAGTGATGTCCTTCAGCCTAACAAATGCTCCAGTGATATTTATGGATCTCACGAACAGGGTCTTACCCTATCTTGATATGTTTGTTGTGGTACTTATCGATGACATCTTGATTTAGTCTCGGACGGATGAGGATCACGCAAACCATTTAAGGGTAGTGTGGCAAATATTAGGGAAAAAAAGGCTCTTTGCTAAATTCGACAAATGTGAGTTTTGGTTGAGGAAAGCTACATTCTTGGGTCACATGGTGTCTAGTGATGGGATTAAGGTGGATCCAAAAAAGATAGAGGCAATCAGAAATTGATCTAGACCCTTGATTCTGTCAGATATTAGGAGCTTCTTAGGTTTGGTCAGGTATTATCAAAGGTTCGTGAATAGGTTCTCCTCATTTGCTTCTCGTTTGATAAGATTGACCCAAAAGAAGGCACAATTTGCATGGACCAATGAGTGTGAAAGAAGTTCCCAAACCTAGAAGGACAAGCTTATGTCCACTTCTATTTCTGCTCTATCGGAAGGGTTAGAGGGATTTGTGGTGTATTCTGATGCTTAAAGAATCGAATTGGGGTGTGTGCTTATGCAAAATAGCAAACTCATTGCCTATGCTTCCAGGCAACTTAAGGTGCATGAGCGTAATTATCCCACCCATGATCTTGAACTAGCGGTCGTGGTATTTGCCTTATATGGCAACACTATTTGCATGGGGTTCATGTGGATGTGTTCGCCGACCATAAGAGTCTCCAATCTCTGTTCACCCAAAGAGACTTAAATTTGAGACAAAGGGGATGGCTAGAGTTCCTTAAAGACTACGACATAAGTGTACATTACCATTCGAGCAAAGCTAATATGGTGGCCGCGCCCTAAGTTGGGTGTCCATGGGTAGTTCGACTGACCTTGAGGATAGCAAGAAACAATTGGCAAAAAAGGTCCATCGGTTGGCTAGGTTGGGAGTTAGATTGAATGAAGTTGAAAATGGAGGTGTGGTTATTGATGGTTCCAAATCTTCTTTGGTCGAAGAAGTCAATTCCAAGAAAGATCTTGACACTGCCTTGGTGGAGTTGAAGTCATTGGTAAGAGATGGTAAAGTGGAGGCTTTCTCCGAAGGGGGAGACGGTGTTCTTTGATACCAAGGTAGATTATGTGTGCCCAATGTTGATGACTTGATAGAGTTGACTTTGCAAGAAGCCCACAATTCCTCTTACGCTATTCATCCCAGTTATACCAAAATGTATAAATACTTGAGGGAAATGTATTGGTGGAGTGGTATGAAGAGGGACATTGCCAAATTTGTAGTCGGTTTCCATAATTGCCAATAAGTCAAGGCCGAGAATCAAAGGCCAGGTGGTTTGACCTAGGACATAGAGACTTCTACTTGAAAGTGGGAAGAGATCAATATGGATTTTGTAATTGGTTTGCCGAAGACTAGAAGTGATTCCATTTGGGTTATTGTTGATAGAATAACTAAGTCGGCTCACTTCCTATCGGTTAGAACCACCTATAGTACCGAAGATTATGCCAAGTTGTACATTCATGAGTTGGTGAGATTGCATGGGGTTACATTGGCCATTATTTCGGATCATAGTGCTCAATTAATATCGCACTTTTGCAGGTCCTTCCAAAAGGGCCTTGGCACTAGCATAGCATGTCCTTTCACCAACAAACGGATGGCCAAGCTAAGAGCACTAAAAAAATCTTGAGGACATGCTTAGGGCTTGTGTTTTGGAATTTAAGGGTAGTTGGGATGAGAACCTTCCACTCATCGAGTTCACTTACAATAATAGCTATTACTTGAGTATTGGGATGGCTCCTTTTGAAGCCTTTTATGGGAGGCGTTGTAGATCCCAAGTTGGTTGGTTTGAAGTGGGAGAGATGGTTTTATTGGGTTTGGATCTATTCATGGAAGCATTGGAGAAGGCGAGGGTGATAAGACAAAGGTAGAAGGCAGCTCAAAGTCGACAAAAGTCCTACGTAGACACTAGAAAAAGAAACCCTGAGGTTAAGTTGATGATTGGGTGTATTTGAGGGTTTCACCAATGAAGGGTGTGGTTCGCTTTGGCAAAAAGGGAAAGTTAAGCCCTAGATACATAGGGCCTTACTAGATCATGAGATGTCTCTGTAAGGTTGCATATGAACTAGAATTGCCCATGGAAATAAGTATGGTTTACCCAGTTTTTCACGCCTCCATGTTGAGAAAGTGTATTAGGGACCCTAGTTTCGTTGAAGAGAACTTGAATTATGAGGAAGTCACGGTAGAAATAGTGGATAGGGAAGTTAAGCAGTTGAGAAACAAGGAGATACCCTCTGTCAAAGTCCTTTGGAGGAACCAACATGTAAAAAGTGCCACATGGAAAGCCAAAGCCGATATGAAGAAACAATATCCTTATGTCTTCCATTCCTATCAAGCTTCAGGTAATATGATCTTCCTGTGTTAGGATCCGTTTTCTTTGCACACCATTCTCATGACATTTATGCATCTTTATATAGTTTTGAGGTTTGCATTGTAAGTACTATTTGAAACATGATTTTAAGGTTTATATGTTGCATATGTGGTATTTTGTATATGGTGCATTGGCATGTGGTGCATAAATTCATTCCTTAGAGCTTACCTTAGTGAAATGACCCCAAAAAGTGCCCGAAAATGTGCCTCGTAAGTGTCCAAAATTATAATTTCCATATATCTCAAAATTCGTGTGTGATATCGAAAATTCGACCTCATATTCTTGTTCAGAGGGTCAAAATTAGGGGGCAAAAGGATCTAACCCCGATTTTAGAGCAACCATATCAAAATTCAAAATTCCCAAAATATAAATTCCAGAGAGGAATCCGCGTCACTTCTGCAATGCGCCTCTGTATAAAAAAGTGTCTTTTTTTGACTCGGTCAAAGACTTTTAAGTCTTGGCCCTAAGTTCTTTCGAACGTGAAAATGCCTATACTTAACCATTTTTTACCCTCATATCATTCTAAACATTCCCTAATATTCATTCAAACACTTAGCCAATATTTTATCTCCTAAACTCAAGACTCAAAACCCTCTCCAGATCTAAGGATATCTTCTCAAGCTTAAAGTCTCCATCTCCAATCTTCATCAAGTTCATCTCCAAAGCTAAGGTATGTGGGTTTCCTTTCATGGATTTCTTTCACCCATGATACCCAAGCTCCTTTACTCAAAAATTGCATGATTTAAGGTTGATTTATTCATGGGTCTTATTCATTATGAAATTTACTGCACACTATGTTGGGTTGATGAAATTGTGACTGTTTTACTATGTTTGGAGCTATGAATCTAAGGTGTATGGTAAGGATTGACGAAGGGTCTTGATGTATATTGTTTGAGGGTGTTACCAAGTATCTATTGATAGCTTTACACTAATTTTTCTAGAATGATTTCACACTTGAATTGCATGATTTTGTACTAGCATTACACACTCTCTAATTGTTTGATAAAATGTCCGGTTATGGACTCTTTATGAATTGAAGGTCCAATGTATGTCTTATGAGTTGAATGACTATATGAGGATGAAATGATGATGAAAAGGAATGTACGTGTATGATGATAGAAGAGGTGTGTGTGTGTATATATATATGTGTGTGTGTGTGTGTGTGTGTGTGTGTGTGTATATGATATTATCTCTATATAGTGTTGTGGATGATCAAGCCTAGCTCGGGGGGTTGTAGGCCCGATAACCTATCGATGGCTTCATACCTTGGTCGCCTAGCTCGGGGGGTGGTACGCCTGGGTAAATTTGTTGGGAGTTTGTAGCCATCAACCTTGATGGGGAGTTGTACTCTGTCAACCTCGATAAGGGGTTTGCATTCTGTCAACCTCGGTGGGGCATTTGTATCCATCAACCTCATGAAGGGGTTCGTACCTCATGCGCCTATCCAAGGGGGTGGTAGGCCTTGGCTTGCACTAAAATGGTCACTTCTTACACTCGTATTATGATCTACATAAGCATGGTTTTACTTCAAGCATCATTCATACATGCCATTTTGTTAGTATGCTATTCATTGCTTATGATTATGCATTTTGCCTATAATACCTACCTCTTGTTGTATTGCATCCTACATACATAGTACATTCAAATGTACTAATGCATACTCTATGCCTACATGATGTCACCATATAGGAACTGGTGTACTGCTTGATCATCCTCCTCCATGTGGCTTGTATGACCTCTATCAAGCTTGTTGGTGAATCCTCCATTCCGGGGGCGTTACTTATGCTCTATTGCTATGTGTTAAGACTTTCTCTCTTGACTTATATATTGACTATGAGGGTGAGACCGGTTACTTTGTCTTGGCCCCTACTCTTATCTATGAGTAGAACTGTTGTTGGACATGTTATATATCTATACTATGAGCTTGACTCTATTGACTCTTGTTGTTTATGATATGGAAGTTTATCCTAGGCCCCAATTTCCCTTGTTTACATTTATCTCTTATTGTTATTCTAATCGACCAAGGATGTGTAATGATATACTATGAGGCTTTTTTGGGGTTCCTTCGGGTTCCCCATTCGCCGATCATGTCTAGGCCCTAGGCTTTGGTCGTGACAAAGGTTGGTATCAGAGCACTAGGTTGTTAGATCCTCAGAGTCCAACACAACGCATTGATTAGAGTCTTATTCATGGTTGTGTTGTGCTCCACGACTATGAGTAGGAGGCTATAAGAAGTTTTAGGAATTGTTCCCCTTCTTCATGTTCTAAGTCGTGCTATAGAGTTGAGGGTAAGCTTTCCCCCTAATGATTGCTCTTTGTTATGCTAGATCATGCCTAATACTAGGGGAAGATGAGCCCACACGCTCAAGGAGCAACCAGCTAATGGAGAGCTTAGGGATGCTCTCACTTTGCTTACACAAGTGGTGGCTAATCAAGCCAACCAAGGGGCCTAAGCCCCTCATGCTCCTACACTGGCTTCTCGGGTAAGAGACTTCATAAGAATGAATTCCCCGGAATTCCATGGGTCAAAGGTAAGTGAGGGCCCCCAAGAGTTCATTGATGAGGTCTACAAAATTGTGTCCATCATGGGTGTGAGGCTGGAGGATAAGGCGGAGTCGATGACCTACCAACTCAAAGGGATAGCACAAATTTGGTACATCCAATGGAAGGAAGAGAAGGAAGTTGGCTATGTGGTGCTTTGGGAGGAGTTCAAGGTGGCCTTCCTTAATCGATTCTTCCTCCTTGAACTTAGGGAAGCTAAATTAGTGGAATTTAAGAATTTGAGACAAGGGTCTATGAATGTGAGGGAGTATGCCCTCAAGTTCATTCAACTTTCAAAGTTCGCTCCTCACTTGATTGTCGACCCAAGGTCGAGAATGAACAAATTTGTTATGGGTGGTTAGTGAAGAATGTCGATTTGCCATGTTGATTAGTGACATGGACTTATCACGTTTGAAGACCTATGCCAAACAAATAGAAGAAGAGAAATTGAGGAAGATAATAGGCCATTAGGCCAAGAGGGGCCGTTTTGAGGGTAAGTTCCAAAGGAGTGGCCGGTTTCACCAAGGCTAAAGGCCTACTCATGCATTTGATAAGAGTTTTGCGAATGATCTTTCGAGGGCCCAAGGTGTAAGAGGTGTGGCTCCTATTGATGTGTGTTCGAAGTATGGTAAGGATAATGGTGGCCCATGTTTAAGGAATATCGGTGCTTGTTACGGTTGTGGGGAAATGGGGCATATAAGGCAATAGATTGCCCTCAAAACCGCAACAAGGGCAAGGAGGTTCATCCACAAGATGCTAATGTTGTCCCATTGGGGAGAGATGGCCGACAAAATAGTGCCCCAAGGCACAACTGGTTCTATACTTTGCATGGGAAGCAAGGGGTTGATGAAGTCCCCGATATTGTTACCAGTATTGTATAAATCTTTGACTTTGATGTATATCGTTGATTGATCTGGGTGCCACTCTTTCTTTTGTCACCCCTTTTGTTGCCCAAAAGTTCCATGTTGATGCCAAGTTGTTGCATGAGTCATATGAAGTGTCTACTCTTATTAGTGCATCTATTGTTGCTAGAAAAGTTTATAGAAGTTGTCCTATTTGCATCTTGCATAAATTGTTGCCTTGTGATATTGTTGAATTAGACATGGTTGATTTTGATGTCATACATGGGATGTATTGGTTGCATGCCTACTATTCTTCTATTGATTGTAGAACCCGTAGGACTAAATTCCAATTTCCAGATGAACTGATCCTTGAGTGGGAAAGTCAAGATGTGATGGTCAAGGGTAGATTCATATCTTACATTAAAGCCCGTAAGTTGATCTCTGTGAGGGTTAGAGATGTGGAGTCTAAAGTCCTTCCCATAGAGCCGGTTCTGGTTGTAAAGAGTTTCTTAATGTCTTCCCAAATGACCTTCCTAGTGTTCCTCCCGAAAAGGGAAACAGACTTTGGCATAGACCTCCTCCCCGATACTCAACTCATTTTTATTCCCCCTTACCGTATGTCCCCAGCGGAGTTGAAGGAATAATTGAGGACTTGTTAGAGAAGGGATTTATTAGACCTAGCCAATCACCTTGGGGTGCCCTGGTGTTGTTTGTGAAAAAGAAGGATTGGTCCCTTAGGATGTGTATTGACTACCGGTAACTCAATAAGGTCACATCAAAAATAGGTATCCTCTTCCAAGGATTGACGACTTGTTTGATCAATTATGAGGTATTCTCTGAAATAGGTGGTGTTCCCGTGAGGTGAGTGCTTTGTCTATCCCGTCAAGGTAGGCCACTCCTAAGTCTGATATGGAATGAACGTTTGGATTCCAAGTAGTAGCTCGCTATGTCAGTTATGGTCCCTTCCCATCTATGTATAATATGCTACATGATTTGATGATTTATTCTTACATAATTTGACAATGGAATTGAGCATGCATGACATATTGAACTTTCATTCGTTGACTATGATTATGCATATTGTTAAATATGGCTTATATCCCTTGTTGCATTTGTGCCCCGCATACTTAGTACATTCCAAGTACTAACGCATACTTTTTGCCTGTATGATCTAACCATGTAAGAATCGGAGCACCGTACCAACCTCCTCCTACACGCGGCTAGACGTTTCGATTGGAGATTTGCTCGGTGAGTCCTCCACATTCGGCTTGACTCCTTATATTTTTGTGTTATGAAAACATCCCTTAGTTCCATGTTTCACTTTTTGTATTACATGTTTGTTGATGGTGATGAGATGGATGTCCTAAGCCCCTAATCACCCCAAAGCATGAATCATACTTAAATTATTTGCTACGTCATTCATGCACATCCTCTTCCCTATATCATCCCTATAGCTTGAGTCCAAAGTCCCGCTTCCTTAGATATTATGCGTTATATGTTTTGTTGCTCTTTCATGCTTCCGCAAACCAAGGATGTGCTTACATGCTTATGAGGGTTCTTTGGGATCCTACTCAGGTTCCATTCATCGTGTCACGTCTAGGTCCTAGGCTTGGGTTGTGACACTAGAGCTAGAATGATTCGGGGTAAAATTGGCTTTTGCTTCAATCCTTCAAAGGCTTTGAGGCATGCATCATCAAACATGAACTTAGCATCTTTCTAAGAAACTTGCACAATGGATGTCCAATTTTATAGAAGTCTTTTATGAACCTCCAGTTGAACCCTGCATGCCCTAGGAAGTGCCTCAATCCCTTAACTGAGATGGGTAGGGAAAGCTTCTCAATCACTTTTACTTTGGCTTTATCAACCTTGATCCATTTGCTGAAGATTTGGTGCTCCAACACAATGCCCTAATTCACCATAAAGTGACACTTTTCCCAATTCAGCAGCAGATGGCTTTCCTCACATCTTCGCAACACAGCATATAAGTGCTTCAAGAAGTCCTCAAATGAGTCCCCAAGCACACTAAAGTCATCCATTAAGACTTAAATAGTGTCCTCCACCATATCTGAGAAAATAGATATCATGCATCTTTGGAATGTCGTTGGCACGTTACACAACCCAAATAACATCCTCTTAAATTTGAAAGTGCCATAGAGGCATGTAAACGTCGTCTTCACCTGATCCTCTAGAGTAATGGTGATCTGGTTGTAGCCTGATTGTCCATCAAGAAAGCAATACCAGCCCTTTCCAGCTAGTTGGTCTAATATCTGATCCCCAAGTGGCATAGGAAAGTGATCCTTTTCCGTCGATGCATTGAGTTTTCTATAGTCCATGCACACTTTCCATCGAGTGACTTGTCATATATGAATCAACTTATTGTTGGCATCCGGTACCAATGTGATACCCTCTTTCTTCAGAACACACTGAATTGAGCTCACGCATTCACTGTCGGCAATAGGATAGATCACTCTTGCATCCAACCACTTGATGATTTCTTTGCACGTGCATGGGGGGTTGAGACACCTTTGGTGCTCAATACTCGACTTGTAGTCCTTGACCAATTGGATTTTATATGTACATAGCCCAAAAGGGATATCAATGATATCTGCAATCATCCACCTAATGGCCTTCTTAAATTGTTTAAGCACCATGACAAGGGCATTCACCTGCTCATCATTTAGGTACGCAACAACTATAACTAGCAAGGTGTTGTTGGCGCCCAAAAATACATATCTCAAATGTGCTGGAAGGGCCTTTAACTCTAGTACTAGTGGTTCTTCTATGGATGGCTTGGTAAGTAGTGACCCCCGATTCCACAAGTCTAACTCCAACTTGGTTTAGTGCCCAGGGTCGTAGGACACCCCCAACACAGTCACTGTCTCCTCATAATCTAGGATACCGTCACTATCAAAGATCATCAACACAGCTTCCAAAGTGTTGACACCCAATCTCACCTCAAGTGGTATTTCTAGCTCAGTATCATCAATATTCTCAATAGCAGAGACTGCCCTCTAGTCATTTTGTTTCTTTGCCTGCTGACAGATGTTGAACACGACCTTATCTTTTCCTAACCTGAACTTGAGTTGGCCCTTCTCCATGTCTACCAAAGTGCGTCTAGTGGCTACGAAGGGCCTCGCCAAGATGATATAGACTTCAAAATTAACCTCGCAATCCAGAATCACAAAGTTTGCAAGGAATATGAATTTATCCACTTTGACTAGCACATCAAATTGTATCCTCATAGGCTTCTTTACCATGCGGTCAGCCATCAACAATCACATGCTCATTAGAATAGGTGCTCCCAATCCTAGCTTTTTGAAGATTGCAAGGGACATTAGATTAATGTTGACACCTAGATCACATAATTCCCTTGCGAACTCCACATCTCCAATGGTGCAAGGTATGGTAAAAGCGCTATGATCTTTTTTGCTTTTGGGTCAAGGACTTCGTAGCAATTGTACTGCAATGTTGAAGCTCTTGGGAAAGTTCCTGACTCATAGTGTGTTTCTTTGTCACAAGGTCCTTCATGTACTTAACATACCCTGGAATCTTCTCCAATGCTTCAATGCATGGGATGATGATGGAGAGTTGTTCCAGCATAGAGAGAAAGTGCTTGAACTTGCCTTTCTTCTCCCTTCTTTTAATTCTTTGAGGGATTGGAGAAGGAGGCCTAGGAATTGGCTTCAACTTCTGTGGTGCATCAACTGCTTCACTCTCCCTATCTTTGCTATAATTATCTCCAGTATCTGCATCCTTGACCGCAACTGTATCCTCTCGAACATCATCCTCATCAACTGGTATAGGAGGATCAATGGTGCTTTTGTCACCATAAGTAGTAACTGCCATGCACTGCCCTTCATTTGTCAGATTCTAAACTGTGTTGCTAGGCAGTTTGCCCTCTGGCACTAATTGAGTTGAGTCGACACTTGGTCAACTATTGCTCAAGTTATTTAATGGTAATAGAATGAGACTCAATTTTTATGATTTATACTAGAGATCTTAGATTTCATCCCCTCAGAGTCTCATCCTGTGCCTCAACTTTCTTCAATAGGCGGTCAAACATCTCCTCAACTCTAGAACAACTAGCATCTATGTCGCGGTTATGTGGTGGCACATAAGGACCATTTATGTAACCATCTCTGCGGCACCAATCTGTTTCTCTGTCTTGGCCCCAATTCCTGTCATAGTATCCCCCATAGTTGTCTCTGAAAGCTCTATCTTGATTGAAGTTTCAACCTTAGTTTCCTTGACTTTGAAGCCAATAGTCCTGATTGGACCCTTGACCATTGGCCCGAAAACCCCCTATCTGATCAGGAGTAAAATAAGTGTCCTCCTCATAGTAGGGATCATCATACATGGGTGCACGTGGAGGCTGATGAGAACTGAATTGATTCATTCCTGATTCTGCTTCATCATCGCCCCCATACATGTGCAGATTCAAGCAAGCTCTTGCGTAATCTCTTTATTTATCTTAGCTTGCTCTGAACTAATACCGACAATGCATGAACTTTTGGTAGATGTTGTCTCTTTGCCCCCATGCATGATTGGTCTTGACCATTCTCTCCATCCTTTCTGCAATCCTTAAAAATGGTTTATCTAAGAACATGCCCCACATAATGGTATCATCATAGTCCTGACTATTTTTATCAAGGGCACGGTAGAAGATCTCAATCAAGGCATCATCAACAATTTTGTGGTTCAGGACACTCCTTAAGTACTTAGTAAACCGCTCCCATGTAGGGCTAATTGAGTCACCAAGAAGTTGTACAAAGTTGTTGATTTAATCTTTCAACTTGATCTTCTTCGATCTCGGGAAGTACCTCTCCAAAAAGCTTTTTGCAATTCAGCCCAACTAGTGATTGAACTCTACGGGAGTTCAAATAGACATAGTGTTGCGTTGCCTTTAAGAGATAATGAGAAGACTTGAAGTCCCACAACATCTATAGATAGATTCTATGTTCCCATCACACTCTTGCAGATGAATATAATGTTGTGTAGATGGCTATGAGGAACCTCTCATGGTAAGCCCGCAAACAGCGAAAAGGCTTACATCATCTGAAGTAACCCACTTGAAAGCATGAACTTTGTGTCAACTGATAGTGGTGGTAACACAATTGCTCTATTCACCTCCATAGCCATAGGATTCAGCCTGTATTGTCATTGAAGTCATGTGGTTGTGGAGCAATATCCTTAGAAGAGGTGGGTTTTCATTGTTAGCATTCTCATTCTCATTCTTATTCCTATTCAGAGTTGCATTTGTCGTGTTGTTAGCATTATCTTGGGCCATTCTTCTCATTGTTCTCTAGATCTCTAGGTCAAAAGGAGTCAAGGGTTTGCCTTGACTTCGTGTGTTGGGCATACACTACACTAACACCCTGAAAAGAAATAAAAACAACAAAAAATGTAAAATGAGGGAAATAAGGATTAATATCAAAGTCACTTTGAAATAAGCAAGTCTAGCCATATTTCCTGGCAGCGGTGCCAAAATCATGATGTCACCTAAGTTATACCTCTTTTTTTAGGATAAATCGATTGTTGTCAAGAAATAGAACTTAACCAAGGTTAGGGTCGAACCCAAGGGAATACTGTAGACTTAGAAGAATTTAATTGATGCAATTTGAGTGATTGACCAGCTTATCTCCCCGAAGAGGGTCTTTGTAATAACAAGAAAAAAGTAATCCTAACAAACATAAGAGTTTAACCAATATGGAGAGAAACTAGGGTATTGTGTTCCCCATTATTCCTTAACACAGTATCACCAAATAACCTATTTCTTGTCTAGTGTATAGCATGCACGATATTAAGTTAAGTTCACCAAACCCTTTGGCCCAGGCAAGAAGCAAATTTCACTACGTGACTTGGCCCATCTCCACAGTGTGACATTACTATCATTACCTATTAGTCTCAGTACAACCTCCCCTTGCCCCAGTTTGATTGATTAGATAAGAATACATTAGTCGAATCTTGTTAATTAATCTCTTTTCCAATTCATTACTACCTTAGTCCAGTCAGTAACACTATGTGGGTTCTAATGTTGGCCAACATCACTAATATTATTTATTAGTACTTTCAGTATTTACTATTATTAATTAGTATTATTAATATACTTATTATTATTTTTTGGTGTCATAGTTTAAATGTTTACTATTTTCATTTATCAATTTTTATTTCAAAAAATAATATTTTAATAATATGTTTAAATATTTTTACATACTTATTATATATTATGTATTTTCTTTACGTAACAATTGTTATCTTTAAAATATTGTATATTGTATTTGTGCATATAATATAACTAACTACTATGATCACGCCCAAGTTACACCTCTCTTTTGGAGGATAAAGTTGCCATTGTCAAATATAAAATCTAACTAATGTTAGGGTCGAATCCCACAGAGAATACAAAGTCTTCCAAATTGATTCAGTAATAAACAGTTTAAGTATTAACTAACTCAATTCCCCAAAAGGGGAGTTTGCAATGATTGATAAGAAATTAAACTAAATAACTAAAATAAGAGACAATCAATAATGAAGAGCAACTTTGAAATTGTGTTCCCAATGATTCACCAACTTAATATCCCTGGATAACCCAATTCTCAACTAGAGTATAGTATGTAGGACGGTAATTTAAGTTCACCAAGCCCTTTGGTCAAAGGTGAGAGGAGAATTTCACTATGTGACTTGGCCCATCTCTGTAGTGTGCAATACTAACCATTACCCATAATCCCAGTCAACCTCCCCTTGGTCTATTTCGGTTGATTAGATGAGAACACATCATCAAATCTTGTTAACCAACCTAGCCAACCGATGGACCTCCCTAGCTACCTCCTTGCCACCATCATCAACATGCGCTAGGCTACCCATAGACACCCTACTCAAAGCATCCGCCACAACATTAGCCTTACCGGGATGATAATGCACACTCATCTCATAATCCTTAAGAAGTTATGACGACCTTCTTTGCCTCAAGTTAAGATCCTTTTGAGGGAAAACATATTGGAGGCTTTTATGACCGATGAACACATCAACTTGCACCCCATACAAATAATGATGCAATATCTTTAATGCAAATACCACGGCAGCTAGTTCAGGATCATGGTTAGGGTAGTTCTTTTCATGCACTTTGAGTTGCCTAGAACCATAGGCTTTGACCTTACTATTTTGCATTAGAACACAACCCAAACCAACTCTAGAAGCATCATAATACACAACAAATCCCTCTAGCCCTGTCGTATGTGACAATATAGGAGCGAACACAAGCTTATCTTTTAATGTTTGGAAGCTCCTCTCACACTCATTGGTCCATACAAACTTAGCCTTCTTTTGAGTCAATTTTGTTATAGGAGAAAGAATAGAAGAAAACCCATTCACAAATCTTCGGTAGTAACCCGCTAAGCCCAAGAAGCTCCTAATATCCGATGGGATCAATGGTCTAAGCCAATTTCTAATCACATCTATCTTCTTAGGATCCACCTTAATACCATCCCCAGACACCACATGACTTAGGAAGACAACCTTTTTCAACCAAAATTCACATTTTTCATATTTAGCATACAATTTCTTTTCCCCCAACCTTTGCAACACTACCCTCAAATGACCCATATGTTCCTCCTTATTATGTGAATAGATCAAAATGTCATGAATGAATACCACAACAAACAAATCAAGGTAGGGTTTGAAGACCCTATTCATTAGGTCCATGAAGATTATTGGTGCATCGGTCAACCCAAATAACATCACAACAAACTCATAATGCCTATACCAAGTTCAGAAAGCTGTCTTAGGAATATCACACTCCCTCACCTTTACTTGATGATACCGGACTGAAGATCAATCTTAGAGAAACGGCTAGCCCCTTTTAATTGGTCAAACAAATCATCAATCCTTGGAAGAGGATACCTATTCTTGATGGTGACCGTATTAAGTTGTCGATAGTCAATACAAATTCTAAGAGACCCACCCTTCTTCTTCACAAACAATACCGATGCACCCCAAGGTTACTGGCCCTAATGAAACCCTTCTCCAACAAGTCCCTCAATTGTTCCTTCAACTCCTTTGACTCTGTTGGGGCCATGTGGTAAGGGGGAATAGAGATGGGTTGAGTATCGAGAAGGAGGTCTATACTAAAATCTATTTTCCTTTCGAGAGGAAAACTGGGAAGGTCATTTGTAAAGATATCAAGAAACTCATTTACAATTGGAATAGACTCCATGGGAAGGACTTTGGACCTAACCCTTATAAGATGATAAAGACACCCCTTAGAGATCAACTTACGAGCTTTAATGCAAGATATGAACCCACCCTTGACCACCTCATCATGACTCTCCCACTCAAGGATGGGTTCATTTGGGAATTGGAACTTGACCCTACGGGTTCTACAATCAATAGAAGCATAGTATGCATACAACCAACCCATCCCAAGAATGACATCAAAATTAACCATGTCCAACTCAAGATCACAAGCCAATATTTTATGCAAAATGCAAATGGGACAATCTCTATAAACCTTCCTAGCAACAATAGATGCGCCAATAAGAGTAGACACCTCATATGTCTCACATAACAACTCGGGGTCAACATGGAACCTTTTGGCAAAAAAGGGATAACAAAAGAAAGAGTAGCACTCGGATCAATCAAAGCATACATATCAAAATCAAAGCTTTTCAACATACCAGTAACAACATCGGGCACCTCATCAACCCCTTGCCTCCCGTGCAAAGCATAAAACTGGTTGTGCCTTGGGGAACCATCTTGTCGGCCACCTCTTCCAAAAAGAATTGCATTAGCACCTTGTGGACGAACCTCCTTACCCTTGTTGCGATTTCGGGGGCAATCTATCACCTTATGCCCAACCTCCCCACAACCATAACAAGCATTTGTATCCTTCAAACATGGGCCTCTATGACCCCTACCACATTTTGGATACCCACTATTAGGAACCACACCTCCGATACCTCGGGCCCTTGGAAAGTCATTGGCAACCCTCTTATGTAAAGACCCTTGGCCTTGATGAAACCGTCTATCCTTGCGACTTTGGAACTTTACCTCAAAATGGGCCCTCTTGGCCTCATAACGCCTCCTCTGCCTCAACGTTTCCTCCTCTATTTGCTCGACATAGGTCATCAAACGTGACAAGTCCATGTCACTAATCAACATGGTGGACCGGCACTCCTCACTCACCAAGTCAGAAACACCCATAACAAATTTGTTCATCCTAGATCTTAAGTCGAGCACCAAGTATGGAGCATACTTTGATAGTTAGTTGAACTTGAGGGCATACTCTCTCACACTCATAGACCCTTGTCTCAAATTCATAAATTCCACTAACTTAGCTTCCCTAAGCTCAAGAGAGAAGAACTGATTAAGAAAGACCACCTTGAACTCTTCGCATAGAACCATATTATTGACTCCCTTTTCCTCCTTCCATTTGTTGTACCATATTTGTGCTACCCCTTTGAGTTGGTAGGCCGCCTACTCCGCTTTATCCTCCGAACTCACACCCATGATAACCAAAATCTTGTAGACCTCATTAATGAACTCTTGAGGGTCCTCACCCACCTTTGAACTATGAAATTCCAGGGGATTCATCCTCATGAAATATGTCTCCCGAGATGTCGGTGTAGGAGCATGAGGGGCTTGGGTCCCTAGGTTGGCTTGGTTAGCCACAACTTGTGCAACCATGGTGAGAGCATCCTGAAGCTCCCCATTAGCTAGTTGCTCCTCGGGTGTACGGGATCGTCTCCCTCTAGTGTTAGGCATGATCTAGCATAGCAAAGGACAACCATTAGGGGGGAAATCCTTACCTCAACTTCTATAGCACGACATAGAGTAAAAAGAAGGGAAACATTTCCTAAACGCCTCATAGCCTCTAGCTCATAGTTGTGATGCACAACACAACCATAAACTAGACTCTAATCGATGGGGTATGTTGGCCTCTGAGGATCTAACAATCTAGTGCTCTGATACCAAGTTTGTCATGACCCAAGCCAAGGGCCTAGACGTGACATAGTGCAAGGGGAATCCAAAGAGACCCCAAGAAAGCCTCTTAACATATCATTACACATCCTTGGTCATAGAAGCAATAAAATACAATAACAATAGAGTAAAATAGGAATAATGGGGCTAAGGGACAATTTCCATATCATAAACGTCAAGAGTCAATAGAGAGTCAAAAACTCATAACATTACACATGACATGTCCAAGAACACCTCTACTACATAGATAAGAGCGGGGGCCAAGACAAGCAATCGCGCTCACCCTCATAGTCAACATTTGCATAAAAGAAAGGTAATTTTAGAGTATAGAATGATATCATAAGCAACATCCCTGGAATGGAGGACTCACCAACAAGCTTGAGTGGAATCGTACTAGCCACGTGGATGGGGATGCTCAAGTGGGTCTTCGGTTCCTATATGGTAACATCATATAGACATAGAGTATGTGTTAGTATATTTGAATGTATTAAGTATGTAGGATGCAATGCAACAAGTGATAAACACCATAATCAAAATGCATAACGTAAATAATGAATAAGCATATAGCAATATGGCATGTATGGATGATGCTTGATGTAAAATCATACTTATATAGAACATAATCTGTGTGTAAGGAGAGACCACTTTAGTGCAATCCAAGGCCTACCACCTCCTTGGAGAGGTGCATGAGGTACAAAGCCCTTCATGTGGTTGATAAGGTACAAACCACCCAATGTGGTTGATGGAGTACAAACCCCCCAATGTGGATATCAAGGTCCAAACCCCTCGACATGGTTTCACGGGCCTGCCAACTTCTGAGCTAGGCGATCGAGGTACAAACCCCTCAATAAGGTTACCTAGGCCTACAACTTCCCGAGTGAGGCTTGTTCATTTTTCGCACATCATAGAGATAATATCATATATATACATTCTTTTCATCATTATATAATACATTCCTTTCATCATCATAAAGTCATTTACCTCATAAGACATGCATTGGACCTTCAATTCATCAAAAAATCATAATCAGACATTTTATAAAATACTTGGCGAGTGTGTAGCTAATAAGATCATGCAATTCAAGAGTGAAAGCAAAAAAATTCATTGTAAAGCCATCAATAGATACTTGGTAACACTCTCAAGTAATATACATCAAAACCCTTCATCGAGATCTTAGATTCATAGCTTTAAACATGCTAAAACAGTCACAATTTCATGAAACCCCAACATAGTGTGCAGTGAAATTCATAATACATAAGACCCATGAATAAATCAACTTTAAATCATGCAATTTAGGACAAAAAGTAAGCTTAGGTATCATGGGTCAAAGGAACCCATGAAGGAAACCCACATACCTTGACTTTGGAGGATAGCTTGATGAAGATTGGAGATGAAGACTTCAAGCTTGAGTGAGAATCTTGAAATCCGGATGAGTTTGAGACTTGAATTTAGGAGATGAAATATTGGATAAGTGTTTGAGTGAGTATTTGAAAAATGTCTTGAATAATATGAGGCAGAAATAAGGCTAAGTATAGACATTTTCACGCATGGAACACTTAGGCCCAAGACCCAAAAGTCTTGGACGGAACTTGAAAACTGGACATAAAATGAATTCAGGCGAGCCCTTGGCGCGTCGCGCCAGGGGCATGAAAAGCTCTCTGGTAATCGCATTTTGTTTCCCATCATAGGGTTTTATATTTATAGATTAAGCCTACCAAGGAGCGCGATTTTTGAATTTTGATACTGTTGCTCTTAAATCAGGGTTAAACCCATCCCCCACTCAATTTGACCTCCTGAACAAAAATATGAAGTCAAACTTTTGATATAACACACGAATTATGAGATATATGGAAATAATGATTTTAGGCACGTCCAAGGAACTTTTTTGGGGCTTTTCAATAGCACCATAATCTTTGATCACACCCAAATTGCACCTCTCTTTTGGAGGATAAAGCAGTCATTGACAAATATAAAACTTAACCAAGATTAGGGTCGAATCCTACAGAGAACATGGAGACTTCCAAATTGATTCACAAATAAATAATTCAAGTATTAACTAACTCAATTCCCCAAAAGGTGGGATTGTAATAATTGATAAGAAATTAAACTAAACTAACTAAAACAAGAGACAATCAATAATGAGAGAAACTTGGGAATTGTGTTCCCCATGATTCACCAACTCAATATCCCAGGATAACCGAATTCTCGGCTAGAGTATAGCATGTGGACGGTAATTTAAGTTTACCAAGTCCTTTGGTCAAAGGTCAGAGGAGAATTTCACTATGTGACTTGGCTTATCTCCATAGTTGTGCTATACTAACCATTACCCATAGTCCCAAGCAACCTCCCCTTGGTCTAATTCAGTTGATTAGATGAGAACACATTATCAAATCCTGTTAACCCATCTCTTTTCCTATTCATTACCACCTAGATCAGGAAGGTAACATTAGGCAAGTTCTAATGTTGGCCACCACTAGAAAATATGCAAAATGAAGAGAATTGATTAATACACGTAAATATCCATTCCAAGAATTACAAATTATCCGGGTTTATTTAGTTAGATGTTCATAGCTCCCACAACCCCAAGTTGTGGATTTCGCTAATCATGCTATGGGTCGATGAAGAAACTATGAATTGAGAAGACATAATTAATCACTTATCAAGTCAGACTGAAGAACAAACAAACCCAAATAGTATTGAGAATCATAAGATTGAAAGATACAATGAATCCACAGGTGTATTTTCCTCTCTAATATTTTGTCTCCAAGTGTAAAACCCTAAATATATTCTCTAATGACGTCCTATCTACTGTATTCTACACATAATGAACTAAGAATTACTATTTATAGTATTTACAAGTAAGTCCTAAAAAATAGAAAAACTGATCGGGTACGTTCTACAACAAGCCCTTACAACACATAAATTGATTTAGGAGTCGTAATTGGGGTCTCGTGTTCAGCTCTTGAGATCTTGGACTTTATTGCAATGGATCCACTTTACAAGTTATAGACTAATTCATGACTCGTATTGTACTCGTAAATTTCATCTGGATCAACTAGTCCCTCATTGGATCTCACTGGAATTCTTCACGAAACCACTCTATACGACTCGTAGAGTGATCTATGACTCGTAAAGAGGTCTTGTATGGCTGAACTTCAAATCTTCAAACTTTACTGGAAATCTCCACAAAAACCACTCTATGACTCATAGATTCCTCTACGAGTCGTAAAAGGTCCTGTGAACCTTCAAAAACTAGAAAAGTCTGCAATTTGACCCAAAATCATGCAAACCTGCTTTCCTGCAAAAACTAAGCACAAAAACACATAAAAATCATAAATGTCGCATTGAAAACACACAAAATCCTAAGTTTTAAGCATTAAATATGTTGTATTTTGATCGCACATCAGATGACAATCTATTCAATTTTATCCCAATCTATTCAATTCATAGCCTTTTCTATCAACTTCATCTCAATTCTAGTCGATTTTCTTGAAATTTATTTCAATTCTAGCCGATTCCTTTATAATTTATTCTAATTCTAGTCAATTTTTGTCAACTCTAGCCTAATTGGGTCAATTTGCGGCCTAAGTTTAGATTACCAATTCAATTTCATTTATTTGGATCCGAATAACCCATTTGAGATACAAAATCTGACCCATTACCTTAAAAGTTAATCCTATCTGTTGATTTGTCTAATCTGATGGCTAAGATTAAAAGATCCTATTCTTTACTATCTTTTGACCCAACAACCTAAACTCAATTATCATTTTCTTCTTTCTTCAAAAGGGGCCACTACCCCTTTCTTTCTCTATCTCTCCCTCCAGCACCCCTCCATCGAAAAACACCGCCAGCCACCATCGCGAGCCCCCCTGACCAAGACTTGCCGGCAGCCATGAAACCCAAACCCCTTCTCCGCACTTTTTTCGGTGACCAACAAAAACCAATTCAGTGACCCCCGTCAATTCCACCGGAAACCACCATGCAATTTGCCAGCCTTCTCCTCCATTGTCGCACCTCTCCAAAAATCGCACCAGATGACCTTACACCCTCCCTCGAAAACCCCTCAACAACTTCTCCGCCTCTTCAACCAACCAAACGACCCTTTTTACTCCATTGTTTTGGTGAAATCCGAATGGACACAACCTCAAAACCACAATTTCCCTCACCCTTTCCTCCGTCCGAAATCATCCAAAACTCCTTGCTGCAACCCCACTAGTAATCATCACTGCAGGCGTCATCGACCACCACCAACAAGCCTCAAATGACTCCCCTTCATCTCCACCAAACCCATCGGAAAACCCCCCAAACCTCCATGCAAACAGCCACGCCGCCGACCCCTTTATCTATCCAGTAGCAACACCATTGTGAGCCCAAAATTCCAGCAAAAATTCATCAAGAAATGGATTCAGTCAAGACCAAATTGGCAAAGAACCATTTAGAATTTCGAAAGATGCGAATTCGATTTGTTTTTCCTATATATTATTGTCTATTTCTTTGTTTTTGTTCTTAGATTGAGCGATATATGTTTGTGTGATAATTGTATATCTTAATTTTCTTACTTTGATACTTTTATTTCAAAAATGGTTGCTTTTGTTGTGGATATCCGGATTTGTGTTCATTGATTTCCTCACTTTTTCTAATTTAAATCCTATTTTAACAATTAAATGGTGAATTCAAATTTTTTTCTGTATAATGGCTGCTTGACTGTTGGAATTGATTATGGTAGATATCATTTGATTAATTTTTAGATTGTAATTTTGATTTTTAGAATTCTTATTTTGGTAAATTTCAACTCTTGTGGATATTGTAATGATGTTGATTAATTTTCCTTGCCTTAATCAAAGTGGTTAGACTCTTACTGGTATGACAAATTGTTAAAAATATTGTTGTGTGTGTGGTCTTCCTTAAATTATTCTTTTTTTTTTCTTGCTTGAATTTGGACAGAATGTGTTCTATGTATACGGAATGTGACGTTTGGAGTGAATTAAATTATTCATTTTTTTCCTTTTTGGATGACCTTATGTGGATCGATTTTAGTAAATTATTGCCATAAGTTATTCTCTTCTCACACTATTTACTGATTTTACAAAATCTTTGGTGATCTGATTTTTAATTTTTCTTTTGAAAATATTTTACCACCTTATGGTTGATCCTTTCCGTAATTAGTCTCCTTACAGGACCTATAATCATGATCTCTCTTCATAATTTCTCATCCATACACACTCTACATGATAGAAGAAAAAATTTACACTAGACTTCTCTGTATTTCATAGTTCTGCAACACGCCTCTTTTTCTCACTCTAATAGAAAAAAAAAAGAAGAAAGAAGACACTCCCGACTATTGGTTTGCTACTGAATTTTCTTTATCTCCTTAACTAGTTAGTTTTTTTTAAAATCACATTATTATTTTTTTTCATACACTACTCTTCTTTTGTTTGTTTAGCAAGTTCGAATTTTGAGTTGGGAATGGGAAGAGTCGCCTTGGGATGGGATGGATTCAGAGTGGAAGACTCTGAAGATTTTCTTTTTATTTTTTTATATTTGATGTTCTGTTTAATTTTCGAAAATCTTATGATACTATAATAGTGAAATTGGGGAACCAGTTAGAGGGAGAACGGAAATTATGTGCTAATCGTTTTTTTTTCCTTTATATGTGTTGCTTAGTTGGTTGTTTTAAAAATAATTAGGCAATGTTTTTTTAGCCAATCTTAGTTAGGAGGTAATTTTTTAAAAAATAAACCCTGAGTGCATTAAAAGATTTAGATTAGCCTAACATAATACGGATAATTCTTTAATCAAGTATGTTTTTTTTTTTAATATTTTCCTCTATTTTGAATATGTTTAAAAATACTTTTTTAGATACCATGTCTATAGGTTTTCAAAACCTTTTATCATGTATTAGAAATCATGCTTTTAGGCTATTTTCTACTTTATTTTTCATATTAGAAATTATGCTTCTAGGTTATTCACTTTGTTTATTAGAAATAATACTTTAGGTTTATATAATTTTTATAATATTATGAGATTAGAAATCATGCTTTAGGTTTAAATTCCCTTTATATTATTAGAAATCATACTTTAAGTTTACATGATTCTCTCACAATATTATGAGACTAGAAACATACTCTTAGAATTTTTTTTTTCACCTAGTAATTTAGATATCATATTCATATGTTTGTTAATTAATTGAATTATTATAATATTTTTTCATAAAATAATCTTTAGCCTTATTATTAGAATCATGTTTAATATTCTTGTCATATAGTAGTAATCATGATTCTTAGGATTTAATATTTTCACATTTAGAAATCATGTCTTCAATACTTTTCATGGTAGAAATCATGCCTTTAATATTTTTTACGGTGAAAATCATGCCTATAGGATTCCATCTTAACTTAAATATCTTTATATTATCTTCAAATTAACCCTTTGTCAAGTTTTAACAGTAAGTTTTTTTTTTGTGAGGCACACACACAATTAGTAAATCTAGGTTCACTTCTAATTTGTGTTTTCAAACATGCTAGGTAATATGTTTGGAGGCTACTTGAGACTTTACGTACTAACCGTTGTCCAAATTATTTTGTTATGATGCGAGTCTAATAGGAGCTCTGTATTTTCTTTAAGTCTAGACCTACCAAACTAGAGAGTCCAATACCTCTTGAAAATTAGGATTGGACATTAGGCACTTTAAGAGATTAGATTTTTTTGCATTTCTTTTAGTGCGCTTCTAGCTTAGTAAAAAATCAACCTAGGAGAGTAGGGATATATAGGACCTTCAGAAAGGATGGTGCAAACTCGAGCTTAATAGTACAAAACTTTGGTTTTCGTCTTTCGGCTTAAACAAGCCAAGTGAAGCTAAAATGGCAAAATCTAATTTTGTCTTTCGGAAGTAAGCCGAGTAAACTGATCCGAGTGGTAAACATCTCACTTAATTTAGATTTTTTTTGTTCTATTTTATTTTTAATTATTTGGGGTAGATTAATCATATCTAGTTCTTTCTGCTTATGGGTTTTGAGATGAGGGTTCCCAAGAAACAGTCTCTCTACTTCTATGAGGTAGTGGTAAGGTCTGCGTACATTCTACCCTCCCCAAACCCCACTTGTGGAATTTCACTGGATATATTATTGTTGTTTGTTGGGGTATATTAACCTTTAATTTATTAGTATTAGATCTGTAATTACTTGTTTAATTTAATTTCTATTTTTGTGAACATCTAGAGTTAATTAAGTAATACTTTGAAAAGAGATATTATTTGTTAAACCCCCACATAAATGAGAGATACAACCGGGACACGCATTTGCGGACCTCGAAGGGTGCCTAACACCTTCCTTTCAAGGTAACTTAAGACCTTACCCGTTCTCTGTGACTTGATCCTTAGACTAAGTTTTAGGTTAGAATGGTATACTAATGCACATCAAATCATTAGGTGGCGACTCTTCAAATAATTTTTAAATAAAGAGCCGTTGCCACGACACCATCTAGGTTCTCATCTTTTCGCGAGAAAAATGGAGTACGACAAAGACATAAGAGAAATAGAATAATAGGTAGATAGAAGGTAACTTGCCCGTGAATGATAGGACTCACCACAAGCAACTCTCACAATCCAAGCTAACCTTCAAGAGGTGGATGAAGATAGTCTCTGGTCCCTACATAGTTAGATCATGTAGGCAAAAGTATGTAGTAGTACATTTGAATGTAATAAGTATGCGGGTATGGAATGCATATGAACTTATTAACTTGCAATCAATGTTAAATGACAAAGGCACATATATAGAAAGAAGCATATAAGAAGGAATAATATATCATTATGCCATGAATTCATGATGCATGAATTTCAAAATACTTTGTACATAATGGGAATGAGACATCAATCGACATAAGACCAAGTGAGCTATAACTTGGAACTTCATCGTCTTCCCCACAATGGATAAAGAGGTGACCTACTCACCAAGGTAGATCCTTCACATAATCATCCCCTTGAAAGGGGCATAAGCATAAACCTAAGTTTGGCACATAGTTATGGGACTTGACAATTTATATAATGAACCTTGGAGATGTCCTCCTACACATAACCCACTCGATGCTAAGTCATCATCCCACGAGAATAGATATACATATATGTGCTTAAAAAAGAAGGGACAAATCTTTCAAATTATTTTCATGCATATTTAGGCTTCAAAGCCAAATATACTTCATAATCATGATACTTGGGTAAAAAGCCAAATCATACTTCAGATCATACTTTCATGCATAGGCATAACTTCTTTGTACTTGTAGATAGTGGTGTAAATACTTATAATTGCTTACAGAGTCATATCATAGAGATTATGTGATCACATTCTTGTCACCCATACTTTCCTTGAAAACATAGTCATCATCATAATTGACACTTAGCCCACGTCATAAAATTCATGAAAATCAATATTCATGTATACATATGCCATGAATGATGATAGAAATAGCATGAGCAATAGAGACTCATACTTAAAATAATAATATAAGACGAAATCAAAGTAAATCCATGAAGAAATTCACATTTAAAACATACTTGAAATTACCCATACCTAAACCCAACATTTAAAGAGACATGCATATTCAAACCTTCGTGATATTAATGCAATTCAACATATTAGGGCTTAAATCACTTTAAAAATATCAATTAAATACAATTCATATCTCAATTGAGTCAAACCTATATTAATTTAAAATGCTCATATTCAAAGTAAGTTTGAAATTCATAAATTAAGAAGTAAAAAGTGTTTGGGGTCTACATGATTGAAAGGGACCATGAATCGATCTCATATACCTTAAATAACTTTGAAGAATTAAGAAGAAATTGATTTGAGAAGAATATTTGGGGTCTACATGATTGAAAGGGACCATGAATCGATCTCGCATACCTTAAATAACTTTGAAGAATTAAGATGAAATTGATTTGAGAAGAACATCCTTCCTTGAGCTCCAAGTTGAATCTCCAATAGCACACTTGAGAGGAGCTCTTAGAAGAGAATTTTGAATATTCTAGGCGTAATAAATGAATTTGAATAAGAATGAAGGAGTATAGGTCTTTTCAGGGGTTTAGAATAGGTTAGAAAGTCACAAACGACCCTTAAAAATCACTAAAATTATGAGAAAATCATTAATAAAACAAGCATTGAAAAGTGCTCAGGTGGCCCATGAAAGGCCACCAAGGGTCGTGAACATGACCATGGTGGTCTTATGAAACTTAGCCAAATTTCAGATTAAGGTCATTTCCACTGATGATTTCACAGTTCATTCAAAGGTGCACTGGTCGTACAATGGTCCGCATAAATGACCCAAGTTTTGAGATGATAATTTTATACTTAGAATCACAATTTAGGACGAGGGTTTCACAAAACACCTCACTACGGCTTGTGGTAAGTTCCACGACCCTACTACGACTTGTTATGGCTTGAATAGCTTGTGCAGGAGCCCTTTAGTGGCTGCCTTAGTCAAATTCTTTGCTTGAAGGCTGGGGTTTCCCACCAAGAGCCCCTTCCACGACCAGTGGTGAGGACCACGACTCATGGGATGTTCCTTAGAGGGCCAACAAGCCTACAATCCTTTCTTAAGCCACACAAAGTCATACACAAGCATCCCTCCATGGGTCACACACTTCCGGGAATTTGATTTTTAAGCATCAATAAAGTCTCACGAGATTCGTGTCCTTACAACAACGTTATCTTTGTCATTGAAACTGACATGACAGTCCACCTAGGTAATCCAACATGGCAAAAGTTTCTTTCCTCTCAATCATTTTGTTCTTCTTTGTTGGGCCCTAACAGGAAAAAAAAAAGTACTTCCACTGTTCATGTTTGAATTATGTTCGACTTTTAAAATTTCAATTTCGAGATATGTTGAAGTTTGATTGAAATGTAATTGCGTGTTATAGGATCAAGTTCATTATTTGAAAATTGAGGTCATATATTCGCAAACCCATTTTCAGATTTTCAAGCTTTTAAGAACTCTTTTATATTTTTATTTTTGGGGTGTTCAATTCAAATCTTTAAATACCAATCCTCAAAATAAGAAATCAGTAAAGGTCAATATCCAGCTTCAATTGCAATATTCAAACAATTTTCATTTAGTATCAGTAACATAAAGTCAAATTTGTTCAAATTTTTGCACTTCAAGAACCCAACAAAAGTTAAAAATTCTCACCAACAAGCTTCAAATGAGTAGCTATTTTTAAGTTTCAACACAGAGAGAATGAGTTCAGGAGTTTTTCAACATCATTCAACCTTTGAAATTAAATTTTTAGCCTCAAATTCGATGATCCAGAATCCAAACAATGAATTTGATTTTTCAACATGTATGTACAACCTCAAACAAACTAAGCACACTTTAAAATTGAAATTTTAAAGTTCAAAAACAACTCAAACAATAACAATGAAAGAACTATTTTAGGTGTTTTCTTTTCTTTTTTCTTTTGATAGGTTCAACAAGGAAGAACAACATGATTGAGAGGTAAAGTTTTTTACCATGTTAGACTGCCAAAGTGGATTATCATGTTAGCTCCAGTAACAAATATAACATTGTAAGTGTATTTATTATCCAAAATATAGACGACTAAGGTAATTTTGATCTAAAAATAAATAAATAGTAAATGTAAACTATTTCAAATAGTTCTTAGGCTAATTTTGTCTTTTTAACACGGAGGAAGCAAATATTTTTTTTTTTTGATATTCCATAGGGTGTTTTGTTTCTTCCAAGTGTGCTATCCGTCTCACAATTTCCATTTTACATCAGATCTGGTCGTCTCTTTTTATGTATATATCTCCTTCATCTTCAGTCTTCTGCTCAGTGTGCTTTTGGTTTTTCGTTCAGTCTTGTCTCTTTTTAGTCGAACTTATAACTTTATTGCGTCTTCGGATGTATATGTAGGTTTTTGTATTTGGTGATTCTGTGGGAGGATTTGTAATCTTGAAGCCCTTATTTTTTGGGGGCTTTTAGTGTTGAACCGCCAGATTTACATAAATTTTGTTGGTTGAATCTGCTATTTGAGATGAATTTTAACTGTTGGGTATTAGACTTAACAATCAGGTTTTTATGCGTTAGAGAAATTGTATGGTTTTCCGTCCAGCTGCTAAATTCACTTTATTGATCTGTTATTTCCTTCTGGTCCAAATTCTTTATTCATTTCATTATGGGAGTAGACATTGCCTTTTTGTCCCCATCCAGTTAAAATTAATGTATATATTTTCATCAAAGTTTTCATTTGTATAAGCTGCTAACATGTTTGTTTTTCTGCATAGTTACAGCTATGAGGGGAGCAGTGCCATTTGGTGACCAGGTTGACATATCATCGGGTGACTCGTCTTCCTCTAATACAGATGACTGTAAAATGGAAATCAAATGGTTGAAAAATAGTAGCACCATTGATCAACCTGTTAGCGAATTTGATTCTGAAGGTATGTGCCATAATTCACATAATTGTCTACTGATTCTCTCAATCTACTCTCTGAACACGTGTCTGCGTATGTGGAAACAGACTTTCTTGCTTTTTTGCTGCCAAATGAAAAGAAAAACAAGATCTTCTCTTCATTAAGCTTGGGATATATACTGTGGGCAGAGAATTTTTATATTTCTTCCTCAATACCTGAGGATCTTATTGGGCTGGTAGCATAACATTGTGTCCTCCTTTAATATGGAAACTTGGGTATCAAAGATGGTGCTAGGACTTTAACTATCTGCACAAGATTTATCACATCAAGCTGAACTGTCATTAGCAATCGGTTTATGCATATGTAAGGATTGGTAGAACGAATTTGTTAATCTCATCTTACATCTTTCCAGTAGTTTCTCTTTCAGTCTTTGGTGTTGTAGCATTCTGTAATGAAGTTCAGACATGCAGGCTCTTCACATGAAATCTTTTTATGAAGCACTTTATGCTAACTAGCACAAATAGCACTTCAGTTCCACTTGTTCGAATAACGTAAGCTAAGAGCATCCTAATAGAAGTGATTTGAAATATACTTTGTAAGCAGTTAGATTTTTTTCTGTCCTAAAAAAGCTGTTGTCTATGGTTACATTTACAATATGCCAAAAGGGAAATTTCCATTATTTCATTTGATGAAGTAAGGTGTTGCATTAATGTATCAATAAGATGTAATATAAGTACAAGATAAGCTTGGTTAACTTCTAATACAGAATAACAGGGGTGCTAACCAAAACTATAAAGATTGGCTGCTGATCCTGAGTAAGAGGGCTGATAAAATCTGAATGGGGGATAATCATGTTTCTTCCCTTTGGAAAAATACTCCCATGAACATATATACCAGATATTTCTCTCCTACTTCTTAGGTGGTGAAACACCCTTTTCCGGAGGCTCTTCAGCCGGAAAAACTCGTCTTCTTAACCTAAGTTATCACATTTTGTGATAGCTTCCGACCTCCTTTCATCATTCAGCCAGTTGTAGTGCTTCTCAGGGTCGTTCACAGTGGCAAGCACAGTTTCTATTCAATAATTCTCTAGTGATTGCTTATACTTAGTTTTTTTTACATGGAGGAATAATATGATTTATTTACATGGAGGAATTATAAGCTTTATTACTATGCCGGTTTTGAGTCTTTTGATATCACAGTCTTTCTCAAAATCAGAAAGTGGTTCTGGGTGTGGGTGGGGGTAAAAAAAAAAAGAAAATTTCAAATATTTTTCAAAAATAATTTTTAAATTTCTTTTTGGTTGGTTGGGGGGGACTGGATGGTAGGGGGACGGGATAGTGGGGATAAAAACAAAATGAAAATTTCAAACTTTGAAATATTTTTCAAAACTAATGTTAATTTTTTAGTGAGGGATGGATGCAAAAAAATATAGTAATTTGAGGAGAGATTTGGAAAATGTTTTCCTTAGTTTTTGGAGGGAAGCCATTTTTCTTAAATTTGAGGAAAAGAAGTTGATTTGGAAAACATTTTCCAAAATATTTAAGCCAACAAAACATGAGAAAATTGAAAAACAAGAAGTTGATTTGGAAAACATTTTCCAAAATATTTAAGCCAACAAAACATGAGAAAATTGAAAAATATTTTTCGGAAAATATTTTCCTTCGTACCAAACACACCCTTGTTCTGTACCAGTTGATGGACAATCGCTGGCTAGAAGCAGCTTTCATTTAATAGAAGCTGGATGTCCTAAGGAAAATTCCTTGCACAAATCTCTGTTCAGTTAAACTAAAACTTCTCTTTTCTGATGTTAAAGCACAAGTTTGAGTGGTCTCTTTGATGATAGTATTGATTCTCAAATGAGTTACATTTTTGTGTTGTGCGTATGGATATTGTTTCAAAGATTTTATGTTCAAGTCTTGGTTCAAACTAGTTGTCACCTGAGTAACTGCAGGGCAAGGTTACAATATATCTTAATGTGTTATATTCGTATCAATAGTCTTATAAGCTCTGTACTACAGATTCAATCCTAAGAAGAGCAAGAATGTACCAAGATTACATGAAGGTGGTCCCAATTCCCACGCAACGTGGCTTCATTATCCCTTTCACCTCATGGGTCGGATTGGCTGCATCCATGAAGGAGTTATATGGGCAACCTCTACATTACCTGACCAATGTCCACATGAAGAAGTTGGATCAAATGAGGCTTGGTACTGATGATGAAGACATTCCATTAGATACCATCATCGATCCTAGCAAAGCTGAAGCGACCATCTGGCTTATTGAAGAAGTTCACAGGTCTACATTGTCTCATCATTACATTGCTAGACTTTGGCTTGCTGATCCAATGTATCATGTCCATGTGGATGCGATTTTCCCTAAGCTGCAGAATTCATCAAAATAGGTTCTTTGCCAATCATCTTGGAGACTTCCCAACTCATGAGCCTTCAACTTGAAAATCAATCCCATCTCCCTCACTCTTCCCCAGACAATCATCTATGTATAAACAATTGCACATCATATGGACGCTTTATCCCCTCATTTCACATGTTGCTGCAGTGAATATGTATACAGTGATTTGTGCTTGTGCAATATGTGGTGAAGCAGAAAATTTTCTTTTGTGCCTTTGCGGTTGTCAACTTAAGATAAATGGAATACCCCTATCAAAAGTGTACTAATTAAGAAGGTACAAGTTCAAGTAAACACTAAAATTTTTGACACAGCTGGGGCATATATATATATGTGTGCACGCTAAAAAGTTATAAAATTTCATTAAATACTCCATTTTAGACCCATACTTAACATTTAAGTTAGACATATGATGTTGTGTTCGCTGCATGTTTGACATTAAAGCATGTATAAAACATGTACGGAAGTAACAAAGTACATTCTGAAAATTAGCAAGCGATGAATGTAACATCACAAGGCTTATAGAAATCCTCTTTTTTTTTTAAAAAAAAAAAAATTTCAAATAAGTACATTTGTAACAAGGGCATCAAAGTAGTTAGAGATGATCATAACAATACTGTAAAAGAAAGAACTCTACTTGGTCAAGCATGAATTTCAAAGATATGATAGAGACTTGAAATTTTTTAATCCCAAATATCGATATAGCCGCTCCTGCGAGCCTAGAGTTGCACCTATAACCACGTCCTAACGGAGCTTGGGTTGCTCTTATGGGTTGACCCTCCTTAATGGAGGAGCATTTCTCGTACCTGCGAGTTGCGCCTGCAACGTCAGGGTCGTCAGTGCAGCCTTGACAGTGATTAAATCACTAATTTCCCTTTTATTATTTCATTGTTGGTTGTATTTTTCGAGAGCATTCCTTAGCCAATTTCTTGAGAAAATCTTTTCATAAGTTGGGATTAGCTTGGTGATGTTGCTTGGATTGATATTCTCGCTCTAAACGGTAAGTTCTCGCTTAATTTGTGGTTTTTGATTTTAGAAGTGGGTTTTTTGAGCCCTAGTCTTATGGGTTGTTTTGGTTCTTACCTCGAATTATGCCCATTTTTTGGAGAACAAATTCCTGAGCTAGTTGGGACCCCTTTGACAAAGTCAATTTTGTAATTCTTCCTGTGGGTATTACAAAGTCATTTTTTATTCTTTTTGGAGTTCTCTTCGATTATTACAAATTAGGTGTCAAAAAAATTGTACTGACACCATGATTACTTATTTGTTAGCGTGAATGCTTTAAGAGGATTTTCGAAGGATTAAAGCTTTGGCTTTGTGGATTTTGGAGCACACTAATTGGCTTTGAGGTAGGTCGCGGTATGCTCTACTTTAGATTCAGCTCTATTAAATAATTCCTCGTATGGATTGCACGTGAATTAGTATAGTATAAGTCGGGTTTAGGAACCCTTCCTAATTTCCATTCTATTTATTCCCGTAGCAGCCTCCATCTAACTTTGAATTACGAATGTCGACATCCAATTTTGATCCTTCATGATAGTCAGTAATTATCGAGTTTCTTCAATTTCAGACAATCTGAAATAATTACTTTTAAAAAAGTTCAAAAATATTTGAAAGTCCTTTATATAAGTGCTTTTGTTAGTTTTCAAAATAATTATATATATTCATATAATGTTCACCCTTTATATAAATATTTACAAAAAGCCTAAAAAATAGTATTTAGCTTAAATATGCATTTATTTTCTTCAAATCAATCAATTCATAATTAATATGTAGTTTTTCTTCTATTTTAAGTAATAAGATTATGGCCTAATTGAGCCAACTGAAGGGCTTAAATCCTAAGAACCTTCTACCACTGAGGCGAGCGAGAATGATACGGAGGTCTTGCTCGAGAACATGTTACACCCCGATATGGTATTCTAAGTGGTCGACACTTAAAGATCATTATTGGTTTCCAAGTGAACCACTTGATCCTATCACTCATTCATTTATCGAAAGACTTAAAAGGATCAAAGAAATAGTTAAGTGGGCGCTTAAACATCACATAGGCAAGTAATTCACAATATGAACTTAAACATCAACTTTATATTAATAATAATGGGTTACAAAGCAAATTCAAAGTTAATATCATCCTAAATCAATTTATGAAGCCTCTATCAACTCTAAGAAGGTGCCAAGACAAGTCCAAGGCTAAACAAATGAAAGAAAGTAAACTGAAAATAAAATATGACATTCAAACACTAGGAAGTCTCACCAAAGCTCTGAAAATACTAAAAATCTTCAACAAAGTATTTGCTGAGAATCAATAGCATCGATATGTGTATGATGCAACGATGAGTGACATTAGTATGTCGAATGTAAGTGTATAAAATTGCTGAGTAAAACAAATACATCAATAGTACTCAAAGAAGGAATGAAACTCAACTCAACATCAATATGCTATGCAAGTTTAAAAATATAAAAAGTGCTTTCATCAATCATGAATATGCATATGCAATTCAGTAAAACAATATGTTTTTACCCTTAGAGAGTTTCTCTAGCCGACAACCATCACCTATGATCTAGTGATGATATAATATGTGATGTCGTTGCCACATTCATCTGAATCATACTGAAGTACATGTGATTCATCTTGAATATACTAGCGTACCATCGGTACGTGAAATACATGGTGTATAGCAGGATAAGCTGGAGGTAGGGAGAACTCATATGCAATTGGCTCAATTCGTCTCAGAATCTCAAAAGGGCCAATATACCAAGGACTAAGCTTACCCTGTCTACCAAAACGCATGACCTCTTTCAGGGGCGGCACCCTCAAAGAGCCTCTTCAGAGCACTTGGTCTGATGGGTTAGGGCCATCATGGGTCTCCTACATCAAGCGAAGTACAAACGAATTCCATTGGCTAAACTTTTCATAAGAACTGATGGAAGGGATTTTAAATGGTCATATATATTAGTATAAAAAGAAATGGGTAGCCCATAACTTATCAAATTGAAGCTCTCTGAATTAGTTTTACAACGCATCCAGTTTCACCTCATTTCGAGTTCAGATCAAGAAGTTATGCCCGTTTTTGTAAAGCTCGTCTGTGGAGTGTTTTCTGAGATTTGGCCAAGTGTGGTATTATGGAAGGATTTCTCAGTCTGTGAAACCTTGTACATACCTTGAGACTTCCTCATGGGACCCCTGGCAAGACATGTTATTTTGCTTCATTAATGTGTGTGTGTGTGTGTGTGTTTTCTTTTTAATTGTGGCTTCTCCTAAGGGTCTTTTATGACTTCTTATGCTATCCTAAGACCTCCAAATGACCTAAAATCTATTCCTCTCATTCAAATTCATTCCTCATATTTAAGATTCTTGCAATTCTCCCTTAAAAACTATCCTAAGGTGAACATTGAGGGATTGTCTTGAAGCCAAGGAAAAGGGCCTCTTCTTCATCAAATTTCTTCCTATTTCTTCTTGGTTAGCTAAGGTATATGAGTTTGATTCTTGGTCCTTTTCAACCAAAAAGACCCAAACTCTTTTCAAGTGTTTTTCATAAATTTTAGCTTACTTTAAATATGAGTTTTCAATATTATTATTTAGTAATTCAATTGATGTATGGACAATGTTTATTTATTAATTATAAAGTGAATTGAGCCCTGATATGATGAAATGCATTGAAGTTATGAAGTTATGAAAGTGCATGTCCCCTTTAAAGCTTGATTTGTGCATGAGTAATCTATATTATTATTTAAATGTGAATTTTACTTATGTTTTTACTTGAATTTCATAATGTATTGTTGATTTAAGTTTGAATATTTATTACCCATGCTAATCTCACCTCATTCATGGCATATGCATACATGACTATGATTTTTATGAAAATTATGAAGTGGGTAAGCCCAATCATGTTTATGTAAATGATTTTGATAAGATATTGGTTATGACAAGAATGTGATCACATTAATGTCTATGACATGAGCTCATTGAGCATATTGGGTGTTTAGACCTCATTCGGATATTTTGAATGGGCTATTCCGATGCATGAAAAGTGTGATATGAATTATGATTTGGCGTTTGATCCCAAGTATGAATATTATGAATAATGTTTGGCTTCTAAGTCAAGTTATGCATTGAAGTGATTCAAAATGACCCATATCATTTTTAAAATCATGTATACGTATATGTATTCTTGTGGGATGACGAATCAACACCGATGGATTAGGGGCGTTAGGGCTATCCCCAAGGGTCCTCTCCTTTTCGTTGAACTATGTGCTAGCATAGGTATATGTATATGGTAACCCTCATCGAAATGGGAGGCCAATAAGAAGCGGTTACAACATTGATATGATATAATAAAATTGTTAAAATCCTATCTGAAATAGGAGGCCCATATGGAAGGTCACTTCTCCGAAATAGGAGGCCTGTAAGGAGAAGTGTGTTTACCTTTGGCAAGTGGATCACCTCTTTTCTGGTGTGGGGATAATATCGAGATTTCAAGTAATAACTTGCTTGGTCTTATATGTTGATTGAGGTCTCATCTCCATTATATATGAGCATTTATGCATTTCTTGCATCGTTGTTTTCATGGCATATTTTATACTTTATCTCTTGCTATATATCTCTATCTATATTATGTGCCCTTGTCATCTAACATTAAATGCAGGTTTGATATGTCATATGCATTGCATGCCCGCATGATAAGTCATATTCATTACATGTTCACATACTTAGTACATTTAAACATTTTAACACATACTTTTGTCTACATGATCTAACCATTTAGGGACCGAGGACTACTTTCATCTACCATTTGACTGCTAGATCGGATTTGAGACATTTTTTGTGGTGAGTCCTATGTTCCAAGGACAAGCCACCATTCCTCTACCTATAATGTCTTGTTTATGTTATTTACTTTGAGGGTGAGCCCGGGTGTCTTGGCCCCCGTCCTATCTTTGATTAGAGGCATTGTTGGACATCTTGTAGACTCTTGTCAGATCTATATGTTATGTATTTAGAGCCTATGATTATAGTTATATATTGGATATGACTATTATGGATTGATTATGAGAATTATGATAAGTATGTATTTTTTGATGTGAACATCTGGAAGATCCTAAGTCCTAAATTTCCCCCATAGAGTGAGTCATACTTAGCCGCCCCTTAGTATTTATGTGCTACGTGTTACGTGAATCCACGTTACTCCCTTTTCCTATGACATCCCCATAGTATGAGTCCTGATTTCTTATCTCTAAGAACCATGTGTGTAATACACTTCCGAATTGATGATGTGAATATAGATACTTGAGGCTTGCTTGGGGACTCTCAAGTTCTCATTCACCATGTCACTCCTATACCCTAGGTCCGAGTCATGACAGAGATGGTATCAAAGCACTAGGTTTATAAATGGTCCTCAGAATCCAACATGCCACATCAAGTAGAGTCTTATTCATGGGTGTGAAGCGCGCTACATCTATGGGTAAGAGGCTACAAGGCATTTTAGGAAATATTTAACTTTTTCATGATTTTTATCGTGCCATGGAACATGTCTTAAGATTTGTTATCTCCATCCCTCCCTACCGAATAGAGTGAGTTACTTTGGGCCCGTAGTGCAATCCAGGCTAGGAAGATGTTGTAACTGATCTTATAGATGAGGTCAAAAAGGGGTTAGTGAAGGATATGCATTGTTTGACAAGCTTGCTCTTTCGGATATTAAAAGTTTCTTGGGTTGGCTGGTTATTATAGAAGGTTTATTGAAGGTTTCTCATCTATTGCATCTCCATTGACCATATACACTCAAAAAAAGGCCAAATTTGTATGAGTGGGAAAATAGTTTTCAAACATTGAAAGATCGACTTACATCAGCTCCTGTTTTGACTTTACTGGATGGCTTAGATAGGTTGGTAGTGTATTGTGATGCTTCTTGGATTGGGTTGGGTTGTTATTTATTCGACATGGTAAGGTGATAGCTTATGCGTCAAGGTAATTGAAGGTGCATGAGCGTAATTACCCGACTCATGATCTTGAGGTAGATGGGGGGTGTTTGACTTGAAGATTTGGAGACACCATTTGTATAGGGTGCATGTTGATATTTTCACCGACCACAAGAGTTTGCAATATATGTTCACTCAAAGGGATCCTAACTTGAGATAAGGGAGATGGTTGGAACTCCTTAAGGACTATGACATGAGTGTACAATATCATCATGGCAAGGCAAATGTTGTAGCCAATGCTCCTAGTAGGCTATCCATGGGAAGTGTGCCTTATGTTGATGAAGGGAAGACAGAGTTGGGAAAGGATGCTTACCATTTGGCTAGATTGGGTGTTAGGTTGGTCGACTCTAATGATGGTGGTATTCATGTTCAAAATGGGACCAAATCTTCTGTCGTTGTTGATGTTAAGGTTAAGCAAGATCTAGATCCGTCATTGGTTGAGTTGAAGCAGTTGGTTTCCAAAACGAAGATAGAGGCATTCCCCTAAGGGGGAGACGGTGTGCTTCAGTATCAAGATTGGTTATGTGTTCAGACTATGGATGATCTTCAGAGGGTGGTCATGAATGAAGCCCATAACTCTCATTATTCTATTCACCTGGGATCTACTACAATGTATTGGTACTTAAAGAAAGTGTATTGGTGGCATGGTACGAAGAAAGACATAGCCAAGTTTGTATACAAATGACTTAAATATCAACAAGTGAAGGTAGAGCACTAAAGGACCGGTGGTTTGACTAAAGATATTGAAACTCCAACTTGGAAGTTGGAAGATGTGAACATGGATTTTTGTGACTGGTTTGCCTCAGACCCAAAGGAAATTTGACTCAATTTGGGTTATTGTTGATTGGATGACTAAGTCGGCTCATTTCCTGCCGGTCAAGACTGCCTTTAGTGTAGAAGATTATGCAAGGTTGCACATCCAAGAGTTGGTGAGGTTGCATAGTGTACCTAGGTCTATCATATCGAATCGTGGAACCCAAGTTACTTCTCACTTTTGGAGGTCGTTTTAAAGGGAACTTGGTACTAAGGTGATGTTGATTAGGGAGAGATTGAAGATGGCCCAAAGTCACCAAAAGTCCAATTCGGATGTTAGGGAAAAGGATCTTGAGTTTCATGTTAGTTATTGGGTGTATGTGAAAGTCTTACCTATGAAGGGTGTAATGTATTTTGGAAAGAAGGGAAAGTTAAGTCCCCGATATGTAGGTCCTTACGAGATTGTTGAAGAGGATTTAGGAATGTACCTCATAGATTGGATTTGACTCCGGAATTGAGCTGTAGTTAGTTGGTTTTCCATGTGTCTATGTTGATAAAGATGGTTGGTGATAATAGTGCTATTTTGCCTTTGGAAGGTGTTGAGGTTGAGGAGAACTTGTCTTATGAGGAAGTTCTAGTTGAGATTTTGGATAAGACAAGTGAAGCGGCTTCGCAACAAGGATATGGCTTTGGTTAATGTACTTTGGAGAAATCATGTGAAAAGTGCTACATGGGGAGTCAAATCAAGTATGATGCGATGGTACCTCTATCCTTTCCAATCTACTAAAGCCTATGATATTAGGTTCTTCTTATTCTCAATTGTCCTAATTCTTTCACTCTTGTTCTCATGACATGACATGCATAAATATGCACAAAAATGATTTTTAAGATGATTTAAATGATTTGAATACGTTTTGATATGAGTTTTATTGACTTGATGATTTTCAAATGATGAATTATGCACTATACTTTGTGTTCGGATGTTTCATGTTCTGAGTTAAGCCTTTCAAGCCTTGTCCTAACACATTCGAGGACGAAGTTCCCAAAGGGGAGATGATGTAAGGACTAGATGAGGTACGACCTCATTGGAGCTTCAAAATTTGGTTTCGAAATGTTTTGGACCAAGGTGATGCTCCATGGAAGCCCTTAAGGTCCATGTGAGGCTATACGGACCGTGCAGAGCCTCCTTGGAGTGACCCTTAGCCTTGTGTGGGGTGTTGGAGCTTTAAAGTGGAGTTTTAGACTAAGGCACGCCACACATGGACCCCACACAAGCCGTGTGAGGCTTCACGGACCGTGTGGAGGGCCATGTCCTTGAAATTCCATAGTCTTGGAACCAAGTGTAGTGAGACGGCCAAGTATATGGTTCGTATGGGGTGGTATGACCCGTATACCTCCCCTTATGGCTTCCAGTGTGAAAATTTTCTAAGTATTGGATCATCGTCTCGGAACTTTGTTGTGAAGAATTTTCTAAGCGAGGTGGTACGGAGGAGTACACAGTCCATATAGCTTTGTATGAACCGTGAGACTAACTGTTGGGTACTTTCGTCGAATTTTCGTAAGTATAGAATCTTCAAGCTCAAGCTAAGCTCACTTTCAAGCCTTCAATTCAAGCTTATTTATGTTGTTTAGGACCATGATGGGTTTCCTACATCAAGCCAAGTTCAAAGGAATTTCATTGGCTAAACTTTTCACAAGAATCGATGGAAGGGGCAACTTTAAAGGTCATATCTCTTAGCACAAAAAGACCTGGGTGGCCCATGACCTGTCAAATTGAATCTCTCTGAATTAGCTTTCTAATGCATCTGATTTAACCTCGGTTAGAATCAAGAGGTTATGCCCATTTTCGTAAAGCTCGTCTATGCAGTGTTTTCTGAGATTTGGCCAAGCGTGGTATTACGAGAGGGTTTCATGATCCATGAAACCTTGTATGGACCGTGAGACCTCCTTATGGGACTCCTGTTAATACATGTTATTTTGCTTCATTAATGTTTTTTTTTTTTTTGTAACTGTGGCTTTTCCTATGGGTCTTTTATGACTTTCTTATGTTATCCTAAGACCTCCAAATGACCTAAACTCTGTTCCTCTCATTCAAATTCATTCCTCATATTTAAAATTCTCTCAACCCTCTCTTAAGAACTCTCCTAAGGCGAACATTGAGGGAATGTTTCAAAGCCAAGGAAAAGAGCCTCTTCTTCATCAAATTTCTTCCTATTTCTTCTTGGTTAGCTAAGGTATGTGGGTTTGATTTTTGGTCTCTTTCAACCAAGAAGACCCAAACTCTTTTCAAGTGATTTTCATGAATTTTAGGTTACTTTAAATATGGGTTATCAATATTATTATTTATTAAATTCAATTGATGTATGAGTTATGTTAATTTATTGACATTAAAGTTAATTAAGCCCTAATATGATGAAATGCATTAAATTTATGAAGTTTTGAAAGTGCATTTTTCATTCAAAGCTTGATTAGTGCATGAGTAATCTATGTTATTATTTAAATGTGCATTTTTACTTATGTTTTTACTTGAATTTCATAATGTATTGTTGATTTATGTTTGAATCTCTATTACTATGCCAATCTCACCACATTCATTGCATATGCATACATGACTATGGTTTTTATGAAAATTATGAAGTAAGGTTACGCCCAATTATGTTTATGTATATGATTTTGATAAGATATTAGTTATGACAAGAATGTGATCAAATAACTGTCTATGATATTGGCTCATTGAGCATATTGGGTATTTATACCTCATCTAGATATTGTGAATGGGATATTCCTATATATGAAAAGTTTGATATGAATTATGATTTGGCAGGATATTGTGATTCCTATGTATGAAAAGTATGATATGAATTATGATTTGGCATTTGAGCTGGAGTAAGGAATATTATGAATGTTGTTTGGCTTTTAAGCCCAATTATGCATCGAAGTGATTTGAAATGACCCGTATCTCTTTTGAAATCATGTATATGTATATGTATATGTATATGTATTCTTGTGGGATGATGAATTAGCACAAACGGATTTAGGACATCAGGGCTATCCCTAAGAGTCCTCTCCTTTTCCTTGAACTATGTGCCAGCATCGGTATATGTATATGGTAACCGTCACCGAAATGGGAGGCCTGTAAGGTGCGATTACAACATTTATATGATATGATAAATTGTGAAAATCCCATATGAAATTCTGCCCGTAAGGAAGGTCAGTTCTCCGAAATGGGAGGTCCGTAAGGAGAAGTGTGGTTTACCTTTGGCTATTAGACCACCGCTTTTCTGATGTGGGGATAATCTTGGCATTCCAAGTAATAGCTCGCTTGGTCTTAATTGTCGGTTGAGGTCTCATCCTCACCGTATATGAGCATTTATGCATTTCATGCATCATTGGTTTCATGGCATATTGTATGTTTTTCTCTTGCTATAAATCTCTTTCTATATTATGTGCCCTTGTCATCTAACATTGAATGCATATTTGATAAGTCATATGCATTGTATGCTTGCATACTTAGTATATTCAAATGTACTAACACATACTTTTTATGTACATGATCTAACCATGTAGGTACCGAGGACTACCTTCATCTATCATTTGATGGCTTGATTGGATTTGAGATATTTTTTGTGGTTAGTCCTATGTTCAAAGGACAAGCCACCATTTCTCTACCTATAAAGTGTTGTTTATGTTATTTACTTTGAGGGTGAGCCCGGGACATGTCTTGGCCCCCGTCCTATCTTATGACTAGAGGCATTGTTGGACATCTTGTAGATTCTTGTCGGATCTATATGTTATGTGTTATATTTGAGCCTATGGTTATGGTTATCTATTGGGTATGACTATTATAGATTGATTATGAGAATTATGATAAGTATGTATGTTTTGATATAGAAATGTGGAAGATCCTAAGTCTCGAATTGCCCCTATTGAGTGAGTCATACTTACCCGCCCTTTAATATTTATGTGGGACGTTTTGTGTGAATCCATGTTACTCTCTTTCCCTATGACATCCCCATAGTGTGAGTCCTACTTTCCCATTCCTTAGAACTATGTGTTCACTATTCGCATATACACTTCCTAACCAATGATATGAATATAGATACTTGAGGCTTGTTTAGGGATTCTTGGGTTCCCATTCACCATGTCACTCCTAGATCCAAGGTCCGGGTCGTGACATGAATACAGGTATGATACCTATTATTATAAGCAAACTTCGCTAATGGTAGAAACTGGTCCCACTGACCCCCAAACTCTATTACATAGGCTATTAACATATCCTCTAGAACCTATATGGTAAGCTCAGGCTGGCCATTGGTCTGGGATAAATGTTGTGCTTAGGTCAACCTAGTGTCACGACCCAAGCCTAGAGACTAGACGTGACACGGTGAATGGAAACCTAAAGGGACTCCAAACAAGCCTCTTAACATATCATTTATACATCCTTGGTCGCAAAAACAAAGTAAACAACAATAAGAGAGTGTAAACAAGGATAAAGGGACTAAGGGAAGTTTTATGTCACGAGCCAAACTAGGGTCTAGATGTGACACAGTGCATGGGGAACCCAAGCAAGCTTTTAACCTATCATTACACATCCTTGGTCGTGAAAGCAATTAAACAACAATAAAAGAGTGGTAATAAGGGCATAGGGACTAAGGGAAAACCTTCATTTCATAAAAAAACAAGAGAGTCAAGCTTATAGCATCATTACATATTTGTCCAATAACACCTCTAAACATAGAACTTTGACGGGCCTAAGACAATCAACAGGGCTAACCCTCATAATAGTGACAATAGGTAATCCAAATATACAATATATAGTTTAAACATAAGCATAAGAGAAGATAGATATTGTCCCCAAACATAAGGACTCACCAAAAGCTAACTTGAATAATCCGTCTAGCCACGTGGAGGAGGAGGATGGTTAAGTGGAGCTTTGGTCCCTACATGATAACATTGTGTAGGCATAGAATATGTTTTAGTATGTTTGAATGTACTAAGTATGTGGGATGCAATGCAACAAGAGATAGGCAACATAGTCAAAATGCATAAGCATAAGCAAGTGATAGTATGATATCAATATGGTAGGCATGATCAATGTTTGAAGTAAAAAAAGCTTAGTCATAATCAAGAGATGTAAACTCAATGTAGAGTATAAGTATGCTCAATCCTTACACTAACATGCTTGAGAATGGCCAAGTAGTTACCCACTCACCTTATGGTATAGCCTTTTCGAAGAGTGTTGTTGATACCCCTACTTTACGACATAGTCCTTTGGATAGGTAGTATGAGATGCCTCTTACCTTAACATAAAATCCTTTCGGTAAGAGTCATGACTGAGTCTACCTTACGTCGTGGCCTCATCAGTAGAAGTCCTTAAGTATACTTACCTTATGACATAATCTCTTCGGTAAGAAGGTGGGCGTAATTACCTTACGATATGATCTTATCGGCAAGAGAGATCCTACCTTACGGTATGTCCTTTTTGGTAGGTTGTCCCTACCTTATGATATAGTCTTTTAAGTAGGAACCATAAGTCATTCTACCTTACGATATGGCCTTTTTGGTAGATTGTCTACACCTTATGATATAATCTTTTTGGTAGGAGTCATAAAAATAGCTCATCACACCATTACATTTCAAACATCAAGACAGGGCTTCTCAATTTTCTCAAGAACATAACAAACATGGAAACCGAACAATCTACTTGCACCACCATAGGTATTTTCATGAATTCAACACATACCAACATTCCTTTCATCATCCTAAAGCCACTTGACTCATGAGCCAGGCAATAAGCCCTCAATAACTCAAAAATCCTTAACAAGACATTTTATCAAACACTTGACGGGTGTGCAATGCTAGTTCAACATCATACAATTCAAGAGTGAAATCATGCAATAAAAATCAATGTTAAACCACCAACCAATCCTTGGTAACACCCTCATGCAATATACATCAAAATCCTTCATCAAATCTCAATATACATCAAAGATTTATAGCCCAAAATATGCTTAAACAATCACACTTTTATGAAACCCCAATATAGTTCATAGTGAAATTCATAATAAGTAAGACCCATAATTAAAATCAACTTAGAAACTAGTAATTTAGGTAAAAAGGAAGCTTGGGCACCATGGACGAAAGGACCCTATAGTTGAAACCCAGATACCTTGACTTTGGAGAATTCCTTGAAGAAGATTTGAATGGAGGCTTGAAGCTTGGTTGAATTCCAAGATATGGAGGATATTTAGACACTTGAATTTTGAGAGAAATATTAGTCTAAGGGTTTGAGAGAGTTTTAGGGAATGTCTTGTATGATATGAAGGTGAAATATTGCTAAGTATAGGTACTTTCATGCATGGGAAGACTTAGGCCCAAGACCGAAAAGCCCTGGACCGAAATACAAAAACTTGGCAATTTTTACACCTCTTCGCGCCCCCGGTGCATCATGCTTGGGGTGCGCCTGGACACTGGAATTTTCAAACTTTGAAATTTTGAATTTTCCTACAATTACTCCTATATCGGGGTTAGACCCATCTCCTACTCCATTGTGCCCCCTGAACCATAATATGAAGTCAGATTTTTGGTAGCACGCACGGATTTTGAGATATATGGAAAGTAGTTTCCGAGTACTTCCGAGGCACATTTTCGAGCACTTTTTGGGGTCATTTCAATATCTCTCCCTTGGTAACAATCATCCCCGAATATCAAAGAAATGTACATAAGAAGAGTAATTATGAATAAATCAGCCCCAATAAGAATGCAATGATACACTTAATTTGAAATCTCAGCATTAGTGTCAAAGTCATCATGAACTTGTCAACATATAAGTGAATGCATGCAAATGACATAGGGGATGAAACATAGGACTTAACATAATAAAAAGGACTTGAAGTGTTATCATAAGCTTGAATAGAGTGAAGGAGGTACAAATATTGCTTCTCTATGCCCACTTTAGCTCCTCGAGAGCCTTGACGAACACCACATCCTTAATAGTCAGTTCCTCTACCCTTCCATCCAATATCTCCACCACGACCTTGTCTTATGCCAACCATCCTCCATAACACTAAAAACCTTAAAGAGTTCTATAACACTAGAGTCACCAACACATCTCCTCAACCTAGATGCATGAAGAACCGGACGAACCATATCCATACCCAAGGCAATTCTCATTCGTATGTAACCTCACCAATTCTTCACCTCCTCATCCAATGAAGATTAAGAACCATTAGCCACCACTACACCACCATAATCAACCTCTTCCAACCTAACTCCCAATTCAACCAACCATTGGACCTCCCTAGCCACCTCTTTGCCACTATCATCAATATATGCTAATTAAGCTACCCATAGACACCTTAATTAGGGCGTCAACCACAATATTAGCCTTATCGGGGTGAGAATGCACACTCATATGACAATTCTTAAGGAGCTCTAACCACCTTCTTGTTACCCACAACTCACACTTATCATATCTTGCAACAATCCTTCATCCCACCAAGACTTGCAACACTATCCCCAAATGACCTATAAGTTCTAAATAAATCAATGCTCCATCACTAAAGGCCACCACAAACATGCCAAGGGAGGGTTTTAAGACCCTATTCATGAAACCAATAAACATAGTCGGTGCATAAGTCAACCAAACAACTCCACCACAACTCAAAATGCTCACTCCTAGTTTGAAAAGACACCTAGGGATATCAGCTACCCTCATCCTCACTTGGGAACAAAACTTGAACCAAAGATCAATCTTAGAGAAGCGACTAACCCATGGAAGTTGGCCAAATAGATCATCTATCCTTAACCATAATATTACAACCTTACGGGTTCAATACTTATTGAAGCATAATATGTATATAATCAAATCACCCCAAGACCTCCAACCCATCAAAACAAATTCAACCAAGATCACAAGACTCCTCTATGCAATAAGAACATAGAGCAACCCTTATAAGCCTTTCTAGCACCAATAGACTCACATAACCAAATCTTACTAGCAACAAAAGGAATAATGAAAGAAATAGCAACTTTCAGAACTATCAAAGCATGCACAACAAAAATCAAGAAAAACCTTAACATACCGATACTATCATCGGGCACCTCATCCCTTCCTTGCCTCCTTTGATGAGCTTAGAACGGATTGTGTTTTGGAGCACCCCTAAATCAACATTACCATCTTTACCCTTGTATGGACAATCCAGAATTTTGTGGCCCATCTCACCACACCTAAAGCATGCACCCGTGTTCCTCCAACATGTGTAACTATGTTTCCTCCTACATTTTGGGCATCTAGGATGAGCCGCCTTCTCACCACCTTCTTGGGGCCTTGGGTTAGGTACCTCTTCCTTTGCAACCCTCTTGTATGGAGCACTAGAGGACCCTTGGCCTTGAAACTCAAAATCTTGTTGAAATCTGTAACCCTCAAATCGAGCCCTCTTGAACTCCCCACTTTTCTTCTTCCTAAGTTTCTCCTCCTCAAGTTGTTCAGAAAAGGTCATGAGCCGAGACAAATCCATATCTCTTACAAGCATCGCGGTATGACACTCTTCATTAACCAAATCGGATACCTCCATCACAAACTTGTTCATCCTTGACCTAGGGTCTGCCACCAAATGTGGAGCGTACTTGGAAAGCTTGTTGAACTTGAGAGCATATTCCCTCACACTCATGAACCTTGCTTAAGGTTCATGAACTCCATCGCTTTAGCCTCTCTCAACTCAAGAGGGAAGAATCGGTAGAGGAAGGCGGCTTTGAACTCCTCCTAAGGAATAGCATCATGGCTTCCCCTCTCCACCTTCCATTGCACAAAACAAATTTGAGATACACCTTTTAGTTGATAAGTCGCTAGATCCACCTTTTCCTCCTAACTTACACCCATGATGGATAGTACCTTATACACCTCATCTATGAATTCTTGGGGCTCCTCATCCATCTTAGACCCGTGGAACACCGGTGGGTTCATCCTTGTAATTCCTTCACCCTAGAGGCCGGAGTAGGAGAAGAAGGGACTTGGGCCCCTTGGTTGATTTGATTAAATGGCATAGGCCAACATGGTTATAGTATTCCGGAACTCAACCTCGGTAGTCCCTCCACCTTGAGGAGCTTGAGGTGCGGGGTAGGCCGGTAGTCCCTCAAGTAAGAAGAAGGGATACATTTCCTAAAATACCTCATAGCCTCCCATTCATAGTTGTTGCGCGCTTCACAACCATGAATATGACTCTAATCGACGCAGCGTGTTGGACTCTGAGGACCATTAATAACCTAGTACTCTGATACCAAGTTTGTCACGATCCAAACTAGGGCTTAGATGTGACATGACGCATGGGGAACCCAAAGGAACCCCAAGCAAGTCACTTAACATATCATTACTCATCCTTGGTCGCGGAAGCAATTAAACAACAATAAAAGAGTGGTAATAAGGGCATAGGTACTAAGGGAAACCTTCATTTCATAAAACATCAAGGGAGGCAAGCTTATAGCATCATTGCATACTTGTCCAATAACACCTCTAAATATAGAACTTAGCGGGGGCCAAGACAAGCAACCAGGCTCACCCTCATAATAGCGATAATAGATAATCCAAATACACAAGATATAGTCAAATCATAACTATGAGAGAAGATAGATATTGTCCCCGGACATAAGGACTCACCAAAAGCTAACTTGAACAATCCGTCTAGCCATGTATGGGTCAAGTGGAGCTCCGGTCCATACATGGTAACATCGTGTAGGCATAGAGTATGCGTTAGTACGTTTGAATGTACTAAGTATGTAGGATGCAATGCAACAAGAGATAAGCAACATAGTCAAAATGCATAAGCATAAGCAAGTGATAGTATGATATAAATATGGCATGCATGATCAATGCTTACAGTAAAACATTCTTAGTCATAATCAAGTGATGTAAACTGAATGTAGAGTATAAGTATGCTCAATCCTTACACCAGTATGCTTGACAATGTCCAAGTAGTTACCTACTTACCTTATAGTATAGCCTTTTTGGAGAATGTTGTCCATACACCTACTTTATGACATAGTCCTTTGGGTAGGTAGTATGTGATGCATCTTACCTTATGATACAATCCTTTCGGTAAGATTCATGATTGATTCTACCTTACGACATGGTCTCATCGGTAGAAGTCCTTAAGTATCCTTACCTATGACATAATCTCTTTGGTAAGAAGGTGGGGTACTTACCTTACGATATGATCTTACTGGCAAGAGAGATCCTACCTTATGGTATGTCCTTTTTGGTAGGTTGTCCCTACCTTATGATATAATCTTTTAAGTAGGAACCATGAGTCATTCTACCTTATGGTAAGGCCTTTTCAATAGATTTTCCACACCTTACATATAAAGTTTTTGTATGAGTCATAAAAATAGCTCATCAAACCATTACATTTCAAACATCAAGAGAGGGATTCTCAATTTTCTCAAGAACACATCATACATGGAAACCCAACAATCTACTTGCATCACCATAGGTACTTTTCATGAATTCAACACATACCCACATTTCTTTCATCTTCCTTAAGCCATTTGACTCATAAGCCATGCAATAAGTCCTCAATAACTTAAAAATTCTTAATAAGACAATTTATCAAATAATTGGTGGGTGTAATGCCTGTTCAATATCATACAATTCAAGAGTGAAATCATCCAAAAAAATCAATGTAAAACCACCCAACAATACTTGGTAACACCCTCATACAATATAAATCAAAACCCTTCATCAAATCTCAAGATAGATCAAAGATTCATAGCCCAAAACATGCTTAAATAGTCACACTTTTATGAAACCCTAACATAGTTCGTAGTCAAATTCATAATAAGTAAGACCTATAAGTAAAATCAACTTAGAAACTAGTAATTTAGGTAAAAAGGAATCTTGGGCACCATGGGTGAAATGACACAATGGTTGAAACCCACATACCTTGACTTTGAAAAATTCCTTGAAGAAGATTTGAATGGAAGCTTGAAGCTTGGGTGAATTCCTTAAAATTCGAAAGAGATTTGGACACTTGAATTTTAATAGAAATATTAGTCTAAGGTTCGAGAGAGTATTGGGGAATGTCTTGTATGATATAAAGGTGAAATATTGCTAAGTATAGGTATTTTTACGCATGGAAAGACTTAGGCCCAAGACCTAAAAGCCTTGGACCGAAATACAAAGACTAGGTAATTTTTATATCTCTCCGCACCCCTGGTGCGTTGGGCCTGGGGTGCGCCTGGACACTAGAATTTTCAAACTATGAAATTTTGAATTTTCCTACCGTTGCTCTAACATTAGGGTTAGACTCATCTCCCACTCAATTATGCCCCCTTAACAAGAATATGAAGTCGAATTTTCGATATCACGCACAGATGTTGAGATATATGGAAATTATAATTTCAGGCACTTTGAAGACACATTTTCGGGCACTTTTTGGGGTTATTTCATTTTAGATAACCATAATTAAACAAGAATCCATAACATGGCATAATTACATCACTTGTCCAACAACATCTCTAAACATAGACTTGAACGGGGGCTAAGACACCTTTCGGGCTCACCCTCATAGTTTCAAAAATTCAACTTAGAGAAATAACATAAGCAAGAGTAGTATAGCTTGTGTCCCCGAACTAGAGGACTCATCAAAGCTTAACTTCAAGATACCACAACTAGCCATATGGAGGATGATCGTGAGGAGCTCTGATTCCTACATGGTAACTGTAACGCCCCTATTATTAATTAATGTATTCACTTTCAAAAAAATATCCCCTTAAGATAAAACCAACCCCTATTTCACAACTTTTTGACTTAAGTTTGTGTCATTAGAGAAATTGATTTTCTTGAATAGCCGAAAGGAATGAGGGAGGGGTAGTCTTAGTGAAAATTATTATTTTTTATATAGTTATATACGTTAAACAAGGCTTTTATAGTGAGTATTATATGTGAAAAAAATAGATAAAGAATGGAAAAAGGGGACTTGTGCGGCCACCTTATTGGACCTTTTTTCTCTTAAGACTCTTTTGATATAAAATATGCTTTCCCCCAAACTAAGTCGGTTTTATGGACCTTATCAGACCATATAAACTCTTTCCTGTACTTATTTTTCAACAATATACACAAAAAAAAATGAGTCCCTTGTGGAAAAGTTGAGAAATTCCTTATCCTTTGGTAAGAGGTCGTAATCTGTCTTTAGATTGCATAGTGTGTAGTAATTATGGAATATCTCATTGTACATAGCTGTGGTTTTAATGTGTAAATGCATTTTGGAAAGCTAATTCACATACCTACAATTCTTATACTTATGTAAAAATCTAAATCTACTTGTATGGTATCAAAAGAAGGCGTGGAACATAATGAAAGTTCTGACTAGTTTTCTATCGGAGAAGTGTTTTATGTGCAGTTGTTAGTATTTTAATCTAATATGGACGTGTGAGCTATATTTTTTGATAGTTCTTGGTTATTTGCAATTCCAAGACATGCATCTACAACTCTTATGTTTATGTAGGAACCTAAGTTGGTAGTTATGGATTCAAAATAGTGGACACAAGTTAGGACAAGTTCTGTCCAAGGGTTTGACATAGAAATCCCTAGGGGTGTGCTGTTAGGGTTTCGATTATAAATACCTATAGAAAGGGTTTTTGAAGTGATTCTTAACTGTCTACAACCTATATTTATATATCTACAGTTTTCACGTATACTGGAAAGACTAGTTTGTCCATTTACCAATCCGAAATCAAGTTGCATTGCAAGGTAGTGATACTACCGAGAAGAGCTTGATTTATAAAAATAGGGCTTTAGTTTTTGCATTTCTCTTGTTAGTTGCTACCTATTAAAAGTACTGAATGTTAAATGAGCATGTAAATGAGTATTAAGCTACTCACACTCTTGTACAATCTTAAGGAAGTTGATTGAAAAAAAATGAATGTTGTATTGATCCATGACTTGAAATTGGTAGGGTCAGTTGCATGCTAAAAGTTTTAGGTTTGTGTAAAAACTTGTTCTTGTGCCTTTGTCACCTGCTGGTACATTTCAATGTTATCTTGGTATCTCAGCTACGGTCTTGTCATTTTATTTAGTTGTGTTGATATATTTTGGGACTTGCAAGGAACTTGTTTGGTTCGCCCATTTGTATGAATTACCTGATCACTTGACATCATTATGAACTTTTTCCTTCTTGTGACTATAACTTTGTCACCATTGGCATGCCTCTTGTTCAGATCAATTGCTATCTTAATTGTGGATTTTTGGTTCACGTCAAGGATAGAAGCAGTCCATTTTATACACGAACTAGGAGGAAACCACTCTTAATATGTTTCTTGGTTCTCTTGAAAATTAGGTCTCCACCCTTCTTTATACAGGGCTTCGGTCCTTCTTGATATAGTGTATCATTCCTTCTCGATACTCTATTATGTTTGGTGTGACTGTATGAGACACATATTGGTCAAAACTTGGCATTTAAATGTCTTGTAAAAAATTGTTCCAAGAACTCTTGACCCTTATATGTTTAAATATCTCACTTGATACTATTGATACATTTGCTTACTAGTTTATTTACTGTATTCCAATTGTGTTGCTCTCGACTTAATAATGATAAATTGAAAAATATAAAGGGTTCTACTTTTAGCTTTTATACCACTAAGCTTCACACTTAGCTATAGTTTTTTCTGTCATAGGAGCATACCAAGTTGATGCTTGAGGATGTCCACAAAAGATGATTTTTTGGAAACTTTGCACGAGATCACATTTGCATCTGGATATATATATATATATATATCGTAGTAGTTTTGGACAAGTACATGATTTTCCTGTTGCATATGTATGTATAAACTAGAAAGGCATGCGTAAAGTATGAAACCATGGGTTATACTTAAAGGTTTAGCTTGTCTAGTTAAATTAGAGCCGGCGAGCACGTTTTTAATTTTACATTAATTGTTATTTTGAGGTGACTATGTAAAATGGAGTTTTCAACGGGTACTCAAATAATATGTGCAATGTATAAAGATCGCATAAAATAGTGGTTGAAATTATTGTGCAAGATACTTACGCTTTAAACTTGAACTAGAACTTGACATAGCGACCTTTAGAACAGGATCCTATACCTTTAACTATTTGAATTCATTAATTAGTTATGATTAATACGACACATGTTAGCAAGTGTTATGTAGACCTAAAATATTGAAAAGTGGCATCCTCCCGTAAGGATTGCCAAAAGTGTTGGTATCAGAGCCCAGACTTATGATTCTAGGACTTTTGGTGTGGATTACTTGTATAATTACTTATTGTGTCAAAGGTCAAGCTATATTATGTGTCCCTTTACATGGTTAATAGTATTTTATGGCCTACAAAGTGCTTATGCATCATCATGTACATGTCCCTAAATTGATAATTGCTAGGTGGCAAGTCCAATTAGCTCCTTTTGATTTTGAGATATTATAACAAAGAGGAATTGCTAATTCTCTTCCTGATTTCTTATCCAGGGAATACTTGCAATCATGAATGCATACATAAATTTCTTTGATGACTAAATTTTTTATGCTATTCTGCAAGTATTATCGCCCTTATGCGAAAATTTGAAGGAAGAGATTCTTCAGCAAATTATAGTCAACATCATTGATGATGATCTCATAGGATTTCCTAATTATGTTCTCACTATGTGGGAAGGTCCATATGACAATGACAATTATTGGTCCGACCAATAAACTTTGTTATTATTGCAGCATGAGATAAATTTCAAGATGAAATTTCTCAAGGGGGAGAGAGTTGTAATGCTCCTATGATTAATTAATATATTCACTTTCAAAAAAATCCCCTTAAGATAAAACCAACCGCTACTTCAGAACTTTTTGACTTAAGTTTGTGTCATTAGAGAAATTGATTTTCTTGAATAGTCGGGAGGAATGAGGGAGGGGTTGTCTCAGTGCAAATTATTATTTTTTATGTAGTTATATATGTTAAACAAGGCTTAATAGTGAGTATTATATGTGGACAAAATAGATAAGGAATGGAAAAAGGGGACTTGTGCAGCCACCTTATTGGACCTTTTCTCTTAAGACTCTTTTGACATAAAATATATTTTCCCCAAAAAAGTCGATTTTATAGACCTTATCAGACCTTATAAACTCTCTTCTATCCGTATTTTTCAAGAACACACATAAAAAAATGAGTCCCTTGGAGAAAAATTAAGACATTCCCTATCCTTTGGTAAGAGGTCAAAATCTGTCTTTATTTGCATAGTATGTAGTAATTGTGGAATATCTCATTTTATATAGCTGTGCTTTTAGTGTATATGTTTTGGAAAGAAAATTTACATGCCTACAATTGTTATGTTTATGTAAAAATCTAAATCTGCTTGGATGGTATCAAAAAAAGGCATGGAATACAGTGCAGTTCTGACAAGTTTTCTGTCGGAGAAGTCTTTTATGTCCGGTTGATAGTATTTTAATCAGATCTTGACGTGTGAGTTATATTTTGTGATGATTCTTGATTCTTTGCAACTTCAAAAAATGTACCTACAACTCTTATGTTTATATTGGAACCTAAATTGGTAGTTATGGATTCAAAACAGTGGACGCAAGTTAGGATAAATTCTGTCCAAGGTTTGACATAGAAATCCCTAGGGGTGTGCTGTTAGGGTTTCAACTACAAATACTTGTACAAATTGTGTTTTGAAGCTATTATTGACCATCTAAAACGTATATTCATATACCTACAGTTTTTAAGTAGACTAGAAAGACTAGTTTATCTATTTACCAATTCAAAATAGAGTTGCGTTGCAAGGAAGTGAAACTGCCGAGAAGAGCCTGATTTGTAAAAATAGGACTCAATTTTGGTATTTCTCTTGTTAGTTGCTACCTGTCAAAAGTGTTGAATGTTAAATGAGCATGTAATGAGTATTAAGGTACTTGCACTCTTGTATAATCTTAAGGAAGTTGATTGAGAAAAAACGAATGCCATGTTGATCTACGACTTGAAATTTGTAGGGTCGATTGCGTGCTAAAAGTTTTAGGTTCATGTAAAATCTTGTTCTTGTGCCTTTGTCACCTGCTAGTATATTTCAATGTTATCTTGGTATCTCAGCTACGTTCTTGTCATTTTATTTGGTTGTGTTGATATATTTTTGGACTTGCAAGGAACTTGTTTAATTCACCTATTTGTATGAATTGCCTGATCACTTGACATCATTGTGGACTTTGTCCTTCGTATAGCTGTGACTTTGTCACCATTGACTTGCCTTTTGTTCGGATCAATTGCTATCTTATTTATGGATTTTTGGTTCGCCTCAAGGATGGGATTATACTGGATATGTTGTTGTTGTTGGTTCGCCTCAAGGATGGAAGAAATCCATTTTATGCATGAACTAGGAAACCACTCTTAATATGTTTCTTGGTTCTTTTGAAAATTGGGTATCCACCCTTCTTGATACAAGGCTTCGGTCTTTCTTGATACAGGACTTCGGTCCTTCTTGATACAGGGCTTTGGTCCTTCTTGATACTCGATTATGTTTGGTATGGCAGTATGACATACATATTGGGCAAAACTTGGCATTTAAATGTCTTGTAAAAATTGATCCAAGAACTCTTGACACTTAGATGTTCAAATATCTCACTTGATACTATTGATATGTTTGTTTACTGGTTTATTTATTGTATTCCAATTGTGTTGCCCTCAACTTAACAATGATAAATTGAAAAATATGAAGTGTTCTACTTTTAGCTTTCACACCACTAAGCTTCACGCTTAGCCATAGGTTTTTCTAGTAGGAGCATACCGAGTTGATGCTTGAGGATGGCTACGCAAGATGATTTTTTTGGGAACTTTGCATGAGATCACATTTGCATCTGGATATATATATATATATGCATGATTTTTCTATTTCATATGTATGTATAAATTGGAATGGCATGCGTAAATTATGAAACCATGGGTTATAACTTAAGGTTTAGCTTGTCTAGTTAAATTGGAGCTGGCAAATATGTTTTTAATGTTACATTAACCATTATTTTGAGGTGACTATGTAAAATGGAGTTTTCAATGGGTACTACAATAATATGAGCAATGTATAAAGATCGCGTAAAATAGTGGTTGAAATTATTGTGCAAGATACTTACGCTTTAAACTTGAACTAGAACTCAACTTGACGACCTTTGGAATAGGATCCTACACCTTTAACTATTTGAATTCATTAATTAGTTATGATTAATATGACACATGTTAAATTCTTCGCATGTTAGCAAGTGTTATGTAGACCTAAAATGTACAAAAGTGGCATCTTGTTGCGAGGGTTGCCGCAGTAACATCATGTAGGCATAAGTATGCATTAGTACTCTCTGAATGTACTAAGTGTGTAGAATGTAATGCAACAAGAGATGGGCAACATAATCAAAATGCATAATCATAAGCAAGAGATAGTATATTAGCAACATGACATGCATGATAAATGCTTGAAGTAAAACATGCTTATATACAACATAATTCGTATGTAGGAAGAGACCATCATCATAGACCAAGCAAACTAGTACTCGAAATTCGAGCCCTACCACCCCTTTGGAAGGTGATTGAGGTATCTACCCCTCAATTGGTAGATGGGCATAGCACCCCCAATCAAAGTGGCCAAGGTATATACCCCTCAATATTGTATATGGGCATATCATCCCCATCATAGTTTTTTTTTTAAAGGGAACAGACCTATGCCAAAGGTTCCCCACTCCTTTGGATGGTCAGGGGTTGAGCCACACCCCCTAAGCCTTATATATAACAAAAGGAAATAAATTTACAAGGAGGAGGGCATAAACTATACCTCTGTCGCTAAGGTGGTTTAAAGTGCCAATATCTTACTAAACACTCATAACCATAGTCTATGGAGCAATTCAAAGTAACTTATGAGAGGACTCCTCTCGATAAATTTCCTAGGAATGCATAAAACTAGCGACACTCTCCATTTGCATAAAGAAAGAAACATAAGAAACCTAGTCGAACCTAAACTAAAAAGGACTGGCAATAAGTCATCACGCTTCAAGGAGGTTTCTTAAATGTCTTCAGTTTTCGTCTTCTGAAAAGATTAGTCCCATTCTAAAATTGACCCATCATAGTGGTCAAGATATATGATTATTAATTAGCAGATGGACATTGCACCCTCCATCATAGTGGTCAAGGTATATACCTCTTAACTGGTAGATGGAGATAGCACCCTCCATCTAGTGGTCGAGGCATAGCACCCTCTCAAAAAGGTGTGGTCAACTTGCAACACTATAGATGCTTTTCATGAATTCATCACATAAATACATTCTTTTCATCATCATAAAGTCACTGAACTCATAGGCCATACATTAGATCATCAATAACTCAAGAACCCTTAACCGGACATTTTGTCAAACACTTGGTGGGTGTGTAACGCTAATTCAAAATCATACAATTCAAGAGTGAAATCATGTGAGAAAACTTAATGTAAATCAATCCACCAACAGTTGGTAACACTCTCATGCAAGATACATTAAAACCCCTCATCAAATCACATTATAGAACATAGATTCATAGCTTAAAATATGCTTAAACAGTCCACATTTCATGAAACCCCAACATAGTTTATAATCAATTTCATAGTAAAAATACCCATAATTAAATCAACTTGAAAACATGGAATTTACATAAAAAGGAAGGTTGGGCACCATGGGTGAAAGGATCCAATGGTTGAAACCCACATACCTTAACTTTGGAGATTTCCTTGATGAAGATTTGAATGAGATCTTGAAGATTGAATGAATTCCTTGAGATCCAGAATGAGTTTGGGACACTTGAATTTGGGTGAAAATATTTGGCTAAGTGTTAGAGAGAGTTTTGGGGAACGTCTTGAATGATATAGAGTTGAAAAATGACTAAGTATAGGTGTTTTACACATAGGAAGGCTAAGGACCAAGACCCCAAGGCCTTGAACTAAATAGGAAAAACTGCACAAAAATAATACTAGTCCGCACCCTGGCTGCATTGAGCTAGGGGAGCGAATTGATTATGTTTTCTGTCAACTTTAGAAAATCAAATTTTGATACGGTTGTTCAAAAATCGGGGTTATGCCCAATACCCACTCAATATTTCCCCTGGATCACGAATATGAAGTTGAATTTTTGATATCACACACTGATTTTGAGATATATGGAAATTATGATTACGGGCATTTCCGAGGCACATTTTCGGGCACTTTTGGGGGCATTTCAATATCTCTACCTTGGGAAAATTCATCCCCGAATATCACAGAAGGGTACATAAGAAGAGTAATCATGAAGAAATCATCCCCAAAAAGAATGCAATAATGCACTTAAACTCCATCTTCAAAAATCTCAACATAAGTGTCAAAAACCACCATAAACTTGCCTACATAAACATGAATGCATACAAATGACATGAGGGATGAAACATAAGACTTGAAATCATATAAAGGACTTGAATTAGTACCTTAGGCTTGAGTAGAGTGGAAGAGATAGGGATATCACTTTTACATGTCCGCCTCGGCTTCCCATGTGGCACTTTCAACTTGTTGATTTCTCCAAAGGACCTTGACGAAAGCTACATCCTAAGTCAAATTGTCTTCAACAATACCCACAACATCAAGGGACAAAATAGCACTTAGGTCACCGACATACTTCCTCAACATAGACACATGGAAGACCGGATGAACCATACTCATATCCTTGGGGCAACTCCAACTCATAGGCCACCTTGCCAATCCTCCTAAACACCCTATAAGGACCCACAAATCTTGGACTCAATTTACCTTTTTTACCAAAATGAACCACACCTTTTATGGGTGAGACCTTCAAATAGACCCAATTAGTAACCTCAAATTCAAGCTCCCTTCTCCTCACATTGGCATAGGACTTTTGTCTACTTTGGGATATTTTCAATCTTTTCCTTATCAACCTCACCTTCTCCATGGCCTCTATAACCAAATTTGGACCTAACAAAGCCATCTCCCCTACCTCAAACCATCCAACTATGGGGACCTACAACGTCTACCATAAAGAGCCTCAAAAGGAACCATACCAATGCTTGAATGATAGCTATTGTTGTAAGCAAACTCAATGAGTGGAAGATGATCATCCCAACTACCCTTAAACTCCAAAACACAAGCTCTAAGTATATCCTCAAGAATTTGGATAGTTCTTTCGGCTTGGCCATCCGTTTGAGAGTGAAAGGTCGTACTAAGTTTTACCTTGGTACCAAGACTTCTTTGGAAGAACCTCCAAAAGCGAGAAGTGAATTGAGCACCACGATCTGATATGATAGACAAAGACACCCCATGCAATCTAACCATCTCATGAATATACAATCTAGCATAATATTTGGCACCACATGTAATTTTGACCAGCAAGAAATGAGCCCAATTTGTCATTCTATCAACAACAACTTAAATAGAATCAAAATGTCTTCTAGTTTTAGGCAACCCAACCACAAAATCAATGTTAATTTCCTCCCACTTCCAAGTAGGAATCTCTATGTCTTGGGCTAGACAACCCGGCCTTTGATGTTCGGCTTTCACTTGTTGGCAATTATGACAATTGGATACAAACTTAGCAATTTCTCTCTTCATACCACCCCACCAATACACTTCCCTTAAATTTCTATACATCTTGGTAGAACAGGGATGAATAGAATAGGAAGAATATGAGCCTCATCTAAAATATTCTTTCTCAAATCATCAACACAAGGCATATACAATCTACCTTGGTACCTAAGGGCACCACCTCCCCTTGGGAGAAAACCTCCACCTTGCCATCTCTCACCAACTCCTTCAATTCTACCAAGGTGGGGTCAAGATCTTGCTTTGCCTTCACCTCTTCAATCAGGGAAGATTTAGAGCCGTCAACAACCACTAGCCCACCATTGTCAACCTCCTCCAACCTAACTCCCAATCTAGCCAACCAATGGACCTCTCTCGCCACCTTGATAAAGATGAAACAAGAAAGAAAGGGAAAAGGGAACAAAGATAGAAGGATATATGGATTAAATTCAAGCTATTGAAATTATGGGCAACACGGGACTAAAAACCTCACCTCCCAATTGATTTCAATAATCCAAATAAAACCCTAGCAAGAAAATTGAAGGAAACTAAGAACCACAAATGGGCCTTCAATTAATCAAGCAAACAAGTTAACTAACAATTCTAAGAGTTCACACTAATTACTCACTAATTACTCACTAAGAAAATACTAATATTTGAGAATTCAATCTTCACTATAGTCTAAGTCTTCCAAATGATAAAATAAGGCTGTTTATACTAAGTAAATAAAAGAAGACATTTTCTTTACAATTTTACCCTTAATGAGCAAGGGACTTGTTTGGTTGCCTTCTTTTCAAATCCTTGAATCAAGTAGTAGCCATTTGCACATATGACCTCTGTCCTTCCATCTTCTCACCTTGATAGACCTTCCACATATTGTGAGCCTTTCTTTGGTGAACCTCAAGCTCCTGTAATGCTTCCTTGTTCATGAACATTGGTTGTAGGTCTTTGAGATCTTTTGCTTGACTCCTTGTGAATGGTCTTGAGGGGAACATGTCACTCATTTTGGTGTCATCTCTACTTTGCATGTTATCATCCTCCCCTTCTTGGAAAGGATTCGTCCTCGAATCCAAAGATTCACCTAGAACACAAGGAGATAATTCAATAATATTGAAAATATTATGAACATTATACTCACTTGACAAGTCAATCATGTAGGCATTGTCATTGATTCTCTTGAGTACTTTGAAACGTCCATCTCCTCTTGGGTTTAGCTTTTCTTTTCAAACATGTGAAAACCTCTCTACCCACACCCAATCATTTGGGTTGAAGAGCACTTCCTTTCTCCCCCAATTCTTTCGAATAGCCACCTTAGAATTGTTCTTTTCAATGGCTTCTTTAACGTTGGTATGGACGCTCATCATCTCCCTTGCCCGTTTCTTGGCATCTAGGCTCAAAACAACAGTACTAGATAATGGAGTCATGGTTAGTGGAAACAAAGGTTTTAAGCCATAAATGCCTCAAATGGAATATTCCAATAGTGGAAAGACCGATTGTATGCAAATTCAATCTAGGGTAAATGGTCTTCCCAAGTAGTTGGGGTTCCTCTAATCATGCACCAAAGCACACTTCCAAGAGTCTTATTGACTTCTTCAATTTGTCCATCCGTTTGAGGGTGGCAAGAAGTAGAGAACATAAGTATGGTACCAAGTGTACCCCATAGACTCTTCCCTATCACTAACAATGGTTTGAGGGACTCCATGCAATTTAAGAGCATTGATGACAAATAAAGATGCTACATGGGATGCATCATCACATTTATGGCATGGAATAAAATGAATCATGTTTTTAAATCTATCCACTACCACAAATATGCTTTCATGTCATCTTTTAGTCCTAGGAATGCCCAACATAAAATCCATAGAGATGTCCATCCATGGGCCACTAGGAGTAGGGAGAGAGGTATACTTACTTTGGGGAATCATTCTAGAAGTCAAGGTAGTCACCAGCATAAACCTTCTTGATAGGGCATTCGCTACCACATTTTCCTTGCTTTGCTTGTCATATTCCTGCAAAAGAGAAGAAATAATACTAGGCAAAGTGCTAGTATTTTGGTTAGCATGCAATAAAAGATGGGTGTTGACAGGTCATTTGGAACTTCGACCATCCCCCTTTGCCTCTGCCACCTTTATTTTCTCCCAAAGCTCCTTCATAGCCCGGTAATCCTCATTCACTTGGTATGGAGTGAGAGGTGCAAGAACATACTTTCTACCTTCAATCACAAAAGTGTATTTTTTGGATCTTCCTTGGTGCACAACATCCCTATCAAATTTCCATGGTCTTCCCAACAAAATATGACATGACAACATGGGTAAAATATCACAAGTCAATTCATCATTGTACTTACCCACACTAAACCGAATGCTTGCTTGTTTGAGGACCCTCATTTCTCCACTCTCATCGAGCCATTGTAGCTTGTAAGGGTTGTGGTGCTTTGTTGTTGGAATTCCCATACGTTCCACCAAAGAACTACTCACCATATTAGTGCAACTTCCCCTATCAATGATTAAAGAACACACTTTATCTTGAATTTGGCACCTAGCATGAAATAGATTCTCCCTTTGATCAAGCTCTCCTTTGGCAAGAGCTCCCATAATTCTTCTCACAACACATGAAAGATTGGAATTCACCTTCAAGTCTTCATTATTATCAAGTAAAGATTTTCCTTTCTCCTTGAGATACTTGACTCCAAACTACTATAAAGAGGTACTCAAGAAGGTATTTATGTTGAGGAAAGGTACCAAAAGTGTTGAAGAATATTATGATGAGTTTAGAACTTGAGAATGAAGTCTAAAATGGAAGAGAACATGCAATGTACGGTGATCTGATTTGTGGCCAACTTGAGGTATGATATCTTGAAACCATTGAAGCTTAAGCACTATGAAAATCTTGAAGCGGCTTTCTGTGATACCTCAAAGGTAGAAGTGGATTTGAAAGAAGAAAAGTCATACAAGGCCAAAGGTTCTTCAACTTCAACATGGGACAAAGGTTGAGATAATTGGAAAACATCTTCTAGAGAGCAACCACAGGGTGATGGTCAAGCTACTCAAGTCAAGTTTGATCACAAATCCAAAGCAACTGAGGAACAAGGAGGTAAGTATGCTAAACCTAACTTTTCTCGTCCATCAACAATTCAATGCTTTAGATGTCAAGGGAGGGGACATGTTGCTAGTGAGAGTCCTAATAGGAGGATGATTGTTGCTTTTCGGGATGGGTATAAGACTGAAGATGATGAAGAGGGTGACAAAAAATTGAGAGTGAGGGAGATAGGGTTGTGGGTTTGGGTGTTGTGTAGCTTGTCTTGGATGGTTTGGATTGTTGTTCATTTTGAAAGTGGGGTTTTGGTAGCTTCGAGTTCAGCTTTGTGGAGGAAAACATAGATTATGGGCTTGTCCCGTGGTAGTGGTAGTGGAATGCATCGATGCCCTCCTTATCGCCTCATGTTTGGGTTGAATTGCTTTTTCTCGATTCTCATTCTCCACCTGTACCAACCTTTCCCCCATACCTCCCATCCATTCATTCATTTTCGCTATTTGATTGGAGATAAGCAAAAGCTTCCATGATATTTTTTGAACCTTTCCCAATTGGACTTGTATTAGATATGACACCTACAACACTGAACAAACAAGATTAGTAGCAAAAGCCTCACATCACTCGTATGTAACTCTCAATGCACCTTCTATGACATCTTCCCAAAATTGATAATGAAGTAGCTCCTCTCAATCAATTCAACGTCGACTATCCTTTATGGTGGAGTGGATTCTTATGAATCTTGAAAGAAGGAAGACTCAAACAAAGCTTAGGAACATGAACAAAAGAAGAAAAACTAGAAGAGGCACAAGAAATGTCGAACTCAAAAAACTAACAAGAGTAGAAGAGATTACTTCTTGTTACCTAATTTGAAGAACCAAAGAGATGATTTAATGTTTAAAAAGTAGTTAACAAGTAATTAAAGATATTAATTAGTTTTTAAATAGTTGAGGAATGAAAGAAAAATGAGTGAGAAAGAAGAAGAATTGAGTTTGGACACTTAGAAAAATTTTTGAAGGCTTAAGGTGTCCATGACTTGAAAGGGGTTTTCTTTGATGATTAAAACTAGTAAACAAGTAGTTAAAGGTGTTAATTACATGCTGAATAGTCGGAGAACCAAAGCACAAAAATTTTTACAAAAGAATCACTTCGTTTGGACACTTAGAAAAATTTGTATGCCTAAAAAACCTCCCATACTTAGAAAATTGGGGTCCAAAAAGGTCTGCAGATTTTAAGTTTCTGAAACGCGCCATATGGTACATCTGGAAGGGATGGAGCTGCTGATTAGATGCTGACTGCTGACTGGCACTGAGTTGGCACAGATTTGGCACTGACATGGAAAATATATATTTTTTTTGAAATTTTTTTCTAATTTTTTTTAAATTTCCACTAAGGGCCAACCAACACCTTGACGAACTTTGACTTGAAAAAAAAAAGATCAAACGTACCTTTGGGTCTTCTTTTTATTCAAGAACACTTGAATATCTTCAAGAACACCTAGAACACCAAGAACACACACTAAATCCGAACAACTTCAAATCAACTAAGAATAGGATCAAAATTTAGGATTAGCTTCCTCTTGATGTAGAGAATAAACCCCAATGATCATTAACCTTCAATTTCTTCTCAATCGAAGAACCCACTTCCAAAATTTGAAAAGTTTGAATGCTCAAAACCCTTCAATGGCAACTTCACTTCCACAACTCCAAATTGAATGAAATTTGAGATTTAGGTTCAAAAACCACTAGTGAACAAGAATGTAGTGTGAAAAACAACATGTCAAATGAAATTTTTTTTGGGTTTTTTTTTTTTGAATTTTTTGAGTAGATCAAAATTCCAAGACATAGATTTGTAAAAACAAATCTAAACCTAAGTTTTTGATACCAAATGACAAAGACCAAACAAGAAAGAGAGGGAAAAGGGAAGAAAGATAGAAGGATATGTGGATTAAATTCAAACTATTGAAATTATGGGCAACAAGGGACTAAATTCCTCGCCTCCCAATTGATTTCAACAATCCAAATAAAACCGTAGCAAGGAAATTGAAGGAAACTAAGAACCACAAATAAGCAGCCTTCAATTAATCAAGCAAACAAGTTAACTAACAATTCTAAGAGTTCACCCTAATTACTCACTAACAAAATACTACAATTTGAGAATTCAATCTTCAACATAGTCTAAGTCTTCCAAATGATAAAATAAGGATATTTATACTAAGTAAATAAAACAGACATTTTCTTTACAATTTTACCCTTAATGAGTAAGGGCCTTGTTTGGTTGCATTCTTTTCAAATCCTTGAATTCAAGTAGTAGCCATTTGCACATATGACCTCTTTCCTTCCATCTTCTCACCTTGATATACCTTCCACACATTGTAAACCTTTCTTTGGTGACCCTCAAGCTCCTCTAATGCTTCTTTGTTCATGAACATTAGTTGTAGGTCTTGGAGATCTTTTGCTTGACTCCTTGTGAATGGTCTTGAGGGGTACATGTCACTCATGTTGGTGCTATCTCTACTTTGTATGTTATCACACCTCTTTGCCACCATCATCAACATGAGCTAGGCTACCCATAGACACCCTACTCAAAGCATCGACCATAACATTAGCCTTACCGGGGTGATAGCACACACTCATATCATAATCTTTAAGAAGCTCTAACCATCTTTGTTGTCTTAAGTTGAGATCTTTCTGAGTGAACACATATTGGAGACTCTTATGATCGATAAACACATCAACATGCATCCCATAAAAATAATGACACCAAATTTTTTAAAGCAAAACCACGGCGGCCAATTCAAGATAATGAGTAGGATAATTATTTTCATACACCTTAAGTTGTCTAGAGGCATAAGCTATCACCTTACCATTTTGCATCAAAACACAACCCAAACCAATTCGTGAGGCATCACAGTACACAACAAACCTTTCCAACCCTTCTGGTAGAAACAAGATAGGAGCGGAGACAAGCTTATCTTTCAATGTTTGGAAACTCTTTTCACTCTCATCGGTCCACACAAATTTTTCCTTCTTTTGGGTCAACTTAGTCATAGGAGAAGCAATAGAAGAGAACCCATTCACAAACCTCCGGTAGTAACCCGCTAAGTCAAAGAAACTTCTAATGTCCGATGGAGTCAAAGGTCTAGGCCAATTTCTAATTACATCTGTCTTCTTAAGATCCACCTTATTACCATCACCCAACACTACATGACCTAGAAAGGCAACCTCTTTCAACCAAAACTCACTTTTCTTATATTTAGCATACAACTTCTCTTCCCTCAAGATTTTCAACACCACCCTCAAGTGATCCACATGCTCCTCCTCACTATGTGAATATATCAAGATAACATTAATAAATAGCACTACAAACAAATCAAGGTAGGGTTTAAAGACCCTATTCATAGGATCCATGAAGATAGCCGGTGCATTAGTCAGTCTGAAGGACATAATCCACAAACTCATGGTGTCCATACCTAGTTCAGAAAGCCATCTTGGGAATGTCACACTCCCTCACTTTCACTTGGTGATACCCGGACCGAAGATCAATCTTAGAGAAGTGACTAGCCCATTTAAGTTGGTCAAAAAGATCATCAATCCTTGGTAGAGGGTACTTATTCTTGATGGTGGCTCTATTAAGTTGCCAATAATCAATACACATTCTAATAGAACCATCCTTGTTCTTCACAAACAAGACCGGCGTTCCCAAGGTTATTGGCTAGGCCTAATGAACCCTTCTCCAACAAATTCCTTAATTGCTCCTTCAACTCTTTCAACTCCTTCCAGGCCATACGATAAGGGGAAATAGAAGTGGGTTGAGTATTGGGAAAGAGGTCCATGCCAAAATCTATATCCCTTTCAAGAGGAACACCGGGAAGCTCATCAGGAAGGTCATCAAGGAATTCATTAACCACCGGAACCGACTCTATAGGAAGGATGTTGGACCAACATCTCTAGCCCTCACAAGATGATAGAGACACCCCTTAGAAATCAACTTTTGGGCTTTAATGCAAGAAATAAACCTACTCTTGACCACCACATTATGACTCTCCCACTCAAGGATGGGTTCATTAAGGAATTGGAACTTGACCCTACTACAATCAATAGAGGTATAATGCATGCAACCAATCCATCCCAAGAATAGCATCAAAATCCACCATATCCAACTCAACAAAATCACAAGGAAATATTTTATGCATAATGAAAACATGCCAATCTCTATAGACTCTTCTAGCAACAATAGATGCGCCAATGGGAATGGACACCTCATATGGCTCACACAACAATTTGGGGTTAACATGAAACTTTTTGGCAACAAAAGAGTAACGAAAAATGAGTGGCTCCCAGGTCTATCAATGTATACACATCAAAATCAAAGACTTTTAACATACCTATGACGATATCGAGCATCTCATCTTACCCTTGCCTCCCTTGAAGAGCATAGAATCGATTGTGCCTTGGGGAACCCACCTTGTTGGCCTCCTCTTCCCCTAGGACCCGCATTTACACCTTGGCCTTATGTACGACCATCTCTACCCGTGTGTTGATTACGAGGACAATCCACCACCTTATGACCCACTTCACCATACCCATAACAAGCATTAGTATCCTTTAAACACGGGCCATTATGACCTCTACTACATCTTGGGCACATAGTATTAGGCACAACACCACCACCACCTTGGACCCTTGGGTTGTCATTAGCAAACCTTCTAATAGGAGCATTGGAAGACCCTTGGCCTTGATGAAATCGACCACCCTTAGGACTTTGGAATCTACCCTCAAAATGGGCCCTCTTGGCCTCATTACCTCTTCTCTTTCTCGACTTTTCCCCTTCTAATTGTTCGACATAAGTTTTGAGGCAGGACAAGTCCATATCATATATCAACATGGCGGCATGACACTCCTCATTCACCAAATCAAATACACCCATCACAAACTTGTTCATCCTAGACCTTGGCTCGGCTAAGAATTGTGGAGCATATTTGGAGAGTTGGTTGAACTTGAGGACATACTCCCTCACATTCATGGAGCTTGGCTTGCTTCCAATTCATAAATTCCATCATTTTGGCCTCCCTTAGCTCAAGAGGGAAGAACTAGTTGAGAAATGCCGCCTTAAACTCCTCCCAAAGAATCATATTGTTGTTCCCCTTCTCCTCCTTCCATTGGGTAAACCATATTTGTGCCACCCCCTTGAGATGGTAAGTCGCCAACTCCACCTTCTTCTCCGATTTAACCCTCATAGTAGACAACACTTTGTGCACTTCATCAATAAATTCTTGAGGTCCTCATCCACTTTAGACCCATGGAACTCTGATGGGTTCATCCTCATAAAATCCCTCATCCTAGAAGACGGAGTAGAAGAATGACGAGTTTGGGCCCCTTGGTTGATTTGATTAGTCATAGCTTGAGTTAGCATGACAATAGCATCCCAGAACTCTTAATGAGCCGGTTGTTCTTCGGGTGTACAAGCTCTTCTTCCTCTTGGCATAGGCATGATCTAGCATAGCATTGAACATTCATTAGGGGAAAACCTTACCATAACTTCTGTAGCATGACATAGATTAAGAAGAAGGGAAACATTTCCTAAAATGCCTCATTGCCTCTTTTACTAATAGTTGTGGTGCACTTCACAACCATGAATAAGTCTGTAATCGACGTGGTGTGTTGGATGTTGAGGACCATTAATAATCTAGTGCTCTGATACCAAGTTTGTCATGACCGGGAACCCAAAGGGACCCCAAACAAGCCTCTTAGCATATCATTTACACATTCTTGGTCGTAGAAGCAAAGTAAACAACAATAAGAGAGTGTAAACAAGGATAAAGGGACTAGGGAAGTTATAGATAACCATAATTAAACAAGAGTCAAAAACATGGGATAATTACATCACAAGTCCAACAACACCTCTAAACATATACTTGAGCGGGGTCCAAGACACCTTCCGCGCTCACCCTCATAGTATCAAGAATTTAACATAAAGAAATAACATAAGCAAGAGTATTATAGCTAGTGTCCCCGAACTTGAGGACTCACTAAAGCTTAACTTCAAGATACCACAACTAGCCACATGGAGGATGATCATTAGGAGCTACGGTTCCTACATGGCGACATCATGTAGGCATAGAGTATGTGTTAGTATGTTTGAATGCACTAAATATGTATGATGCAATGCAACAAGAGATAGGCAACATAATTAAAATGCATAATCATAAGCAAGAGATAGTATATTAGTAACATGACATGCATGATCAGTGGTTGAAGTAAAACATGCATAATTGAACATAATACATGTGTTGGAAGAGACCATCATCATAGACCAAATAAACTAGTACTCGAAATTACCACCCCCTTAGAAGGCGATTGAGGTATCTACCCTTCACTTGATAGATGGGCATAGCACCCCCCATCAAAGTGGCCAGCTTATATACCCCTCAACATGGTAGATGGGCATAACACCCCCCATCATAGTGGTCAAGTTATATACTCCGTAACTGGTAGATAGACAATAGCATCCTCCATCATAGTGGCCAAGGTATATACCCCTTAACTGGTAGATGGACATAGCACCCTCCATCATAGTGGTTGAGGCATGGCACCCCCTTAACAAGGTGTGGTCAACTTGCAACACTATAGATACATTTCATGAATTCATCACATAAATACATTCCTTCCATTATCATAAAGTCACTTAACTTATAGGCTATAGATTAGATCATCAATAACTCAAGAAACCTTAACAGGACATTTTGTCAAACACTTGGTAGGTGAGTAATGTTAGTTCAAAATCATGCAATTCAAGAGTGAAATAATGTGAAAAAACTTAATGTAAATCAACCCACAAACGCTTGATAACACCCTCATGCAAGATTCATTTAAACCCCCCATCAAATCTCATCATAAAACATAGATTTATAGCTCAAAACATACTTAAACAGTCCACATTTTATGAAACCCAATATAATTTATAATCAAATTCATAGTAAGAATACCCATAAGTAAATCGACTTGAAAGCATGGAGTTTTACATAAAAAGGAATTTAGGCACCATGGGTGAAAGGACCCAATGATTAAAACCCACATACCTTAACTTTGGAGATTTCCTTGTTGACAATTTGAATGAGAACTTGAAGCTTGAATGAATTCCTTGAATCCAGAATAAGTTTGGGACGCTTGAATTTGGGAGAAATATTTGGCTAAATGTTAGAGAGGGTATTGTGGAATGTTTTGAATGATATGGAGTTGAAAAATGACTTAGTATATGAGTTTTTATGTATAGGAAGGATTAGGCCCAAGACCCCAAGGCCTTGCACCGAACAAGAAAAATTGGCACAAAACTAATATTGGTCCACGCCCTGGCCGTGTCGCGCCAGGGGCGCGGATCGATTCTGTTTTTCGTCAACTTTGAAAAATCAATTTCTGATATGGTTGCTCTGAAATCGAGGTTATACCTATTTTCCACTCAATTTTTTCCCTGATCACGAATATGAAGTTGGATTTTCGATATCACACAAAATTTTGAGATATATAAAATCACAATTATGGGCATTTTTTAGGCACATTTTCGGGCACTTTTTGGGGCTTTTCACCCGGGTGTCCAACTCCTAGTGAAAATCCCTCCAAAAGCTCAAGAAAACTATGATGCTTGATAAAATATGACAGATACTGGCACCCAATGCAACTGGACTATCTCCTGAATGTAAACACGAGCTGTTCGCTCAGCGCTGAATATAGAACAAACCAGAAGGAAGTCTGCAGACTTAGTCAACCAATCAGTTATAACCTAAAAACTATCATAGCCTCTTGAAGTGTGAGGGAGCCCTACCGAAAAATCCATAGTCACACATTCCCACTTCTACTCGGGAATGGGCAATCGCTGGAGTGTCCCACCTGGTTGTTATGCTCAGCCTTTACCTGCTGGCAACTGAGGCAACACAACATATACTCGGTAATATCCTTCTACATACCATCCCACCAGTAATGCTGTCTCAAATCTTGGTACATCTTCACTGTACCTGGGTAGATAGAATTTGGGGAATAATGGGCCTCACGCAGAATCAGCTGTATCAAATCCCCCGCCTTAGGAACGCACAATCGGTTGTTATCTGAGGACCCCATTTGAATCAACTATATCCTGTACACCAACCCCTTGCAAAACTCTGTCTTTGAGACCCACTAATGACTTATCCTCGAATCTTCAATCCCGGATCCAATCAATCGATGAAGACTAAGTCCAAATGAAGGCCAATACTTGACTAAAATCTAAGATATCCAGTTGGACCAATCTATTAGCCAAGGACTGAATGTCCAAAGCTAAGGGTTGCTCCTCTATAGTCAAGTTTGCCAAGCTTCCCATACTCACTGCCTTCCGACTCGTGGAATCCGCTACCATGTTTACCTTGCCCAGATGGTATAAAATAGAAAGATCATAGTCAGCCAAAAACTCAATCCACCATCTCTGGTGGGAATTCAAATCCCACTAAGTAATAATATACTACTCCAATGATCTGCATAAATATCAGAATGCAGGCCATATAGATTATGTCTCCAAATCTTGAGCGCAAACACTACCATCGCCAACTCTAAGTCATGCGCGAGGTAGTTATGCTCATGGGCCCATAACTAATGAGAATCATAAGCAATAATGATACCTTGCTACGTCAATACACAACCTAAATCAATATATGAGAGACATCACAACAAAGCTCTCTATGATCCCTTGGTAGGATGGGTCAGAATAGGAGTACTAGTCAATAACCCTTTCAGCCTTAGAAAGCTAGCCTCCACTTATCGAGCCATATGGCACACCCTGATAATTCAATCGAGTCACTAGAGCAACAAATGGAGAATTCCTTAACAAACTATCTATAATACCCGGCTAACCCGACAAAGGTCTGAAACTCTGAAACTGAAGTAGTGATGAGTCCATATTTCAGAACTTAATTTTGGGTTTGTTTGCAAAGAAACATTAACCTTCGTGTGCTATTATCTCCAATCTTTAACAAATGCATATGTTATGTCAGGAAATGAGATTATAAGTGCAGAAATGGAAAATACTTGATAAGTCTTGGAAAGGGAGAAAAAGTGTCAAAAAGGTGGAGAAAAATGGTATTGCCTATATATTCAACGATCCTACGAACACTCAAAGAGACCGCCTAGCATTGAAGCAATCAAGATTTAAGCCAAGTTAGGAATCCATGGTTAGAATCAATGTCACAAAAAATATTTAGCACATTGCCAAATGGCTCAAGAGATCGTCTAAAGTTGCATTACTTAAAGCCCCAAAACCTTGACAAGAAAGAGATGAGATAGGAACTTTGATGAATCACCAAATTGTATCAGTGGAGTGAAAAACCATCACCCAATGTAGAGGAGAAGCCTTAAAAAGACGAAAAGGAAAGCAGTCGAGTGCACATTCAGCGGATCGTTGGAGTGCTCGGCGATGGTCGGCCTTGACTACCAAATGGAAATTCGTAGAAAAAACTCACACTTTTACACGAACTATTTAAGAAAACTAAAAAGGGAATTGTACATATCATATCATTCTTCTTAGCTTTACTGAGAGAGTAGTACATAGAACATTCCTTTTTTAGAGTACAAGGGTTGGTAGGGTTTTCAAGCATTCGGGAAGCAAAGCTTGTGTAGATTGGCTGTTGATAATCAATAATTTTTTATTCAATCTTTTATCCATAACTTTAGCTACTATTTTTGGTATTAAATCTCTAATTTCTAGCATATGTGGCTAAACCCCCATGTTGGAAGTGTACTATTGATATGGGTTCTTAATTTAGCTATTGGGCCTTTGATATTTTTTATTTGCAGTTGATTTGAGTGAATCTATATCCATTCCTATGTTTAATATATAATTTCAAGCTTGCAAACTTTGGGTTTACTTTAGATCTCTGATTGTTGCTTTAGTTATGGATTCAATGGCCATGGTATTAGGGGTTTTGCTAAGATTTCTTAGGGCAAGCATGTGCTCTACGTTCCATGTAATATATCATAGTTGAATCATATTAAATACTCGTGTGTCATAGCTGAACATGGGTTACAAGCAACCTAGCCTATTTACTCATTATCAACTCATTTAATCAAATATTTAGACCCATTTAATCAAACATCTTCCCTAATTTTGTTGATTAACTTATTAATTAGATATCGCATAGTTTGAATCTTGCTTTTAAATATTGCAACCTGCCAGATCCTACAATTTCTTAGTCCAATGAACCACTTCTATTTGTGAACTATGATTCCCTGTAGAATTTAACCCCAACCTCTCAGTTGGATTACTATGCTGATGATGCCCACCGCTGCTTTCTTTGAGTAGCCAGGTTGAGCGACATCAAAAATGGCGTTGTTGTGTGGGAATCGATGAGTTCATAATTGAAGTGTTTTTTGAGCTTTGTTCTTGTAGTTAGAGTTGTTTTTACTATTTTCTTGTTGTTTTGGCTATTGAAAAATAGGTGTTAAGATAGATGATAACGGGAATGTCCATGGTAAGAATGTTGGAGATGCGAATGATATACAGGGTGTTAACTGGGACCAAGTGGGAAGCACAGGTGCTATCTGACTACCCTCGTTGGTCGGATGAGTTAATTTTCACGTAACAAGCACGATGTTGCAACTCCTCCAGCTGAATGGATTGTTTGGAAAACTTGTCTATAAGGATCCTCATGAACACCTCATAAACTTTGTTGATGTTTATCTCCCATTCAATTTCAAGGGAGTGATCCAAGAGCTATTAGATTGAGGCTGTTTCCATTTTCCATCACCGGAGAGGCAGTGAGGTGGCTAGCTGAATTGCCTCGAAATTCTATCATTTCATGGGAGGAGCTATAAAATGTATTTCTCAAAGATTTTTCCCTACCTTGAAGATGATAAATTTGAGGAGAGGTATTGAGAATTTCAAGCAGATTGAAGGCGAGCCATTGCATGAGACATGATTTTGGTTTCGAAAACTCTTACTACAATGCCTCAATCATGGAATTCTGGACCATACACTATTGCAATACTTCTATGTAAGGCTCGATGCGGTTAACAAAGCAGTAGCTGAGGTGCTGGAAATATACTTTTTATGTTTAAAACATAGAATTTTTTATGTTCTAAATGCGACTTTAGTTGTTTTTATGTGCTTTTCTATTAAGATTTGCAGGATTACAGGTTGGCCATGCTTTGGAGAAAAATTGTAGAAGTTATTGGTTTTTTGCAGTTTACGAGACCATATACGAGTCGTAGAGCATTCTGTGTCATAAAATGTTTCGCAAGGAATTCTAGTGAGGGGCTATTTGCTGAAGTTGAAGTCTACGAACATGTAGATGAGTCGTGGAGCAATTTACGAGTCGTAGACCACCTTTCGTGCCCTGAGGATCAGAGAAGTGAACTTGCAGGAATTTCATCACAAGAAACCCCCTTTACGGGTCATAAACTACTTTATGAGTTGTGAAGGGGTATCGTAAAAGAGAAGCCCAAAATTTCAGAAGCTGATAACGAGACCCCAACTACGAGCTGTAGTCACTATGAGTCGTAGAGTGCTTTCGTGGAGTTTGCCAACCAGTTTTCCTGATTTGTTTAGGACTTGTTTTTAGTTATTATAAATAGGTTTTTATGGTTGTTTTTCAGAAGTTAGAGCCAGTTCATGTCAGTTTTAATTAGTTTAGGTTTTTGTACTCATATAACTCAATATCCTTAGAATGAAAATTATGAGAGATTCTTTGAGAACACTTGTGCTTTAATTCAATCTTCAAGATTGTGATTTCATTGACATTAGATTTGCTTGTTCTTAATTCAATTGTGTAAGTGTTTAATTATGTCTTCTCAATTCATAATCTCTTCATCTACACATAATATGAGTAGCTAAATCCACAACTAGGGTTGTGGGAACTATGAAGAACTAACAAAGTAAAATAGGATAATTCACAATTCTTGGAAGGTGTATATGCATGTATTAATTAATTCTCCTTGCTTTGCATATTTTCTGATTGTGGCCTACTTAGAACCTACCTAGTGTTACTGACTGGACCAAGGTAGTAATGAATAGGAAAAAAGATTGATTAAAAGGACTCGATTGATGTGTGCTCGTCTAATCAATCACATTGGGCCAAGAGGAGGTTGGACTAGGATTAATAGGTAATGGTTAGTAATGCACACTACGGAGATGGGCCGAATCACATAGTGAGGGCTTGGAGAACTTTAATTACCATCCTGCATGCTATAAACTAGACAAGAATTAGGTTATCCGGGAATATTGAGTTGGGGAATCATGGGGAACACAATACCCTAGTTGCCCTCTATTATTGATTTTTCTCTCATGATAGTTTATTTTGTCATTGAATATTGAAAATCACCCCTTTGGCGAATTAAGTTGGTTAACTACTCGGGTTACATATAGGTGAATTTGTCTTGAGTCTACGTTTCCCTGTGGGTTTGACCCTAACCTTGGTTAGGTTCTGTTTCTTGACAACAGCCGCTTTATCCTTTAAAAAGTAGGTGTAACTTAAGCGACTTCAAGATTTTGGCACCACTGCCGGGGAACACGACTAGACTTAGTAAATTCATAGTGATTGGAGTGTTAATCCTTAGTTCCCTTTATTTTATTTTTTTTTGGTTTTTGTTCTTTGTAGGGTGTACGAGTAGTGTATGCCCAACACTCTGAGTCAAGGCAGGCCCTTAACTCCATTTGATCTAGAGATCTACCAAACTAAAAAGAAGAATGGCCCAAGACAATGCCAACAACGCGACCACTGTAGCCCTAAATAGAAACAATAATGATGATGATAGGAATGAGAACCTACCTCCTGTTGAGGACATTCCACAACCTTAAGAGTTCAACGGTAATGCTTACCAGTGAAATCAACATTGGTTGAACCCCACGGCTATAATATGACTGGAGCTATTTTGTTGCCACCACTATCGGCAGACACAAAGTTCACAGTCTCTAGTGGGTCAGATGCTGCAAAACTATGGGCTATTTGCGGGCTTACCATAAGAGGATCCATATCGCCACTTGCACAATATGGCATTTGTTTGTAAGAGTGTGATGGGAACACAATATATCAATGGATGATGTGGGACTTTGTGTCTTCCTGTTGTCTCTTACAAGCAATGTTGCATTATGGGCTGTCTAAGCTTCCAGAGGGCTCGATAGCCAGTTAGATAGAATTGTAAAGGGCTTTCTTAGCAAGGTACTTCATTAAACCAAACAGGCTCAAAGTGGTAGACCAGACTATCATTTTAAGCAATTCCCTGGTGATTCAATCCTTACAATATGGGAGTGATTTAATAGATGCTTGAGGAATGCATCGAACTATGAGAGTCCGGGGAATGTCCTCGTAGAGAATTTCTACCGAGCTCTAGATGCTAATAGTCAAGCATGTACTGATATCCTCTTACGAGGTCTGTTCATGAAACAACCATTCGTAGAAATTTTTGAGCAACTGAATGTTGTAGCTAAATTGAACCATATGTGGGAGCCCAGGAATAAAAATTCAATAGATCATGCAAGAACTATTGACATGAGTTCTAACCAAGCAAAAATAAATGCAGATATCCCTAGTATGCTTGCTCAGAACAGAGCCAATCTGGAGATGCTAATGCAGTAGACTCAAGAGCTAACAAAGCCAGGGGACATTCAAGAAAGCTATCATATGAAGCATGGGGGCCGCAAGGATGACCGGATGAACAACCACTCCACTAATCGTGATATAGGAGATGGGAACTCTAGAATCGAGAAGTGTTTAACCAATTATTAAGAAGGCAGACGCACAAGATGAGACTTTGAGGAGTATTAAGTCCGACATTGCCAAGATAAACATTAAAGTTGACCAACACTTTATGGCAATTCAACAACTCAATCATCAGTTTGGACTTGTGTCAACGCAACTAGATCAAATTCAAAGAGGCATAATAAGAAGTGCCAATGCTTTAGAGCGACAAAATACTGATAGACGCCAAATTGAGGCAAAGTTTGGTGATAAGGGAGCACAAAAGCTTGAGGAAGTTTGATTACTCAAGCTATCTATGTCGTACAGTAATAATAAATCATGTTCTGCATGGGATGCAACCCAAGGTGGAGATTGACGCTTAGGCACCCAGGTATGTGTTTTTGACCCCTTATGTTATATTTTTGCTTAATTTTGTGCATTGGGGACAATACACATCTTTTTCAATGGGGTGTGGGTAGCTACGGGCCTCTGTAAAGTCTGTGTAGAATATGGTCCATAACTACCCCAATTTTTGATCCTGGGGTTTTCTTGCCTATGTTCATTTTCCCTATAGATATTCATTTTCTGTTGAACCGGCATGTTTTAGATATTTACATAATATGTGTGGCACATAGAACTAATACTTCTGGCATGTAACATGTCTTTTTATGTTTTGTTTGAAAAGTGATACCTACCAAAAATAGTTTTGATTAGTAGTTAGATAGTAACGATTCACGTTTAGGAGTCAGACAATGTTTGTTCTGCTAAGTGAGGGTACATTGAGATAAGAAGCATGATCTATGAGTCTTTTGTTGATAATGTATGTTGTTCCATGAGAGTGAGCTTATTTTGCTAGATATATGTAGTTTGTGCTAATTCAAGTATTGCCATGTTACTCTAAAGTTAGATTGTAGATTAAATGGATTAGGACTTATCTTAGGCCATTGTTCTTAAATTGTCCACTTTAGCCTAAAAATAACTAACCAAATTGATGATATATCCCTTGTTCCAAATGTTTGAGCCTAACGTGTACCTATTCTTTGAAAACACCTAATAAACCTAGCATTGTCTAGTGAAAAATCCTTAATTTGGTCCTGGTCTTTCCTTGAACATTGTGTACTTTTGACTAAGGCAAAAAGCCTAGTTGAGGGTGGCTACCAAAAGTGGCCCTAGTTCAGAGGATAGATATTGCGCACTTCAATATCAGCCAAAAGGCTAAGTTGACGGTGGCTCAAAAAAAAAATGAAAGATGCCTTAGACATCAGCTAAAAAGCAAAATGAAGTGTAAAAAACAAGGCAAAATGCTGAAAAATGATAAGAAAGCACACAATAAAGCTTGAAAGAGGAAATGGGGAGAATAAGGTTAAAATAGCTAAGTTGGTAGGGAAATGTAGAGAAATGCAGTTCAAAGAGGGCCTTTCGTCACTATGTTCCCAAAACATCATAGCAAAGCTTCCTGAGGCCTTACAAGCCTAGAAAGACCTAAAGTGATCCTAGTCTAATTAGTTGAAAGTCTGAGTCATGAGTATAGGGGCAAGCGTATGGTATTAGTCTTCATGCATGAATATCTATTGTGAGAGTGAGTGTTTTTGCACAATCCCAAGATATAAATATGAAACCATCATTGAGTGTCAAAAATGAGACTTCTTTTTGTGAGGCACTTGCATTGCTTTGTTAGCATTTGACTTGTTCAGTGAGTGTAGACTATTGATAATCCCATGATTGTCATAGTTGTGTCGTCACATGGACTAGTTTGCATCAGTTTGCTAAATAGCTATCTAACCCTATTTTGCAAAGTTGGTGTGGGTATCTTAGTCAGAGATGTGTATGATGTGCCATTGAGTAGAGGTCTGTGTGTTACTGTGTTGTCTATATAGATTGAGGCGTCGCTCCAGGACAAGCAACAATTTTGAGTTGAGGGTGTTGATGTGCTGCCAAAAAACAACAATTTTGATGAATAAAACTTATGATTTTGTGTGTTCTCAATGTGACTTTAGTTGTTTTTATGTGTTTAGATTTGCCGGATTATAGGTTAGCCATGATTCTGGGATAATTGCAGAAGTTGTTGGTTCTTTGCTATTGTGCGAGACCTTATATGAGTTGCAGAGAATTCTAAGAGTCATAAAGATATTTCGTGAGAAATTTCAGTGAGGGGCTATTTGCTGAAGTTAAATTTTACAAATATGCAGATGAGTCATGGAGCAAGTTACGAGTCGTAGACCACCTTTCGTGCCCTGAGGATTAGAGAAGTGGACTTGCAGGAATTTTATCACACAAAGCCCCCTTTATGGGTTGTAAACTACTTTACGAGTCGTGAAGAGGTATCGTAGAAGAGAAGTCAAAAGTTTCAGTAGCTAATTACGAGACCTCGACTACGAGCCGTAGAAGACACTACTAGTCGTATAGTGTTTTGGTGGAGTTTGCCGACCAGTTCTATTAATTTGTTTAGGAGTTGTTTCTAGTTATTATAAATTGGTTTTTTAGATTATTTTTCAGAAGTTCTATCGAATTCACGTCAGTTTTCATTAGTTTAAGTTTTGTACTCATAGAACTCAATATTATTAGAGAGAACATTGTGAGAGGGTCTTTAAGAACACTTGTTCTTTAATTCAATCTTCAAGCTTGTGATTTTCATTGACATTGGATCTGCTTATTCTTAATTCAATTGTGTAACGGTTTAATTATGTCTTATCAATTCATATTATCTTCATCTACACATATTATGAGTAGCTAAATCCACAACTAGGGTTGTGGGAACCATGAAGAACTAACAAAGTAAAACCTGATAATTCACACTGATTGGAAAGTGTATATGCATGTATTAATTAATTCTCTTTGTTTTGCATGGTTTCTGATGGTGCCAAACATTAGAATAGGCCTAGTGTCACTGATTGGACTCAAGGTAGTAGTGAATAGGAAAAGAGATTAATTAACAGGATTCGATTGATGTGTGACTAAACGACCAAACTGGGCCAAGTAGAGGTTGTACTGGAGCTGGGCCAACTCGCATAGTGAAATTCCCCTCTCACCATTGACCAAAGTGCTTGGTGAACTTAAATTACTGTCCTGCATGCTATACACTAACAAGAATTAGGTTATTTGGGAATATTGAGTTGAGGAATCATGGGGAACACAATACCCTAGTTGATATCTACTATTGATTTTTCTCTCATGATAGTTAGTTTATTTTCTCATTGGTTATTGGAAATCCCCTCCCCCCCCCCCAGGGAATTGAGTTAGTTAACTACTCAGATTGCATATTGGTGAATTTGTCTTAAGTCTACATATTCCCTGTGGGTTCGACTCCAACCTTGTAGGTTCTATTTCTTAACAACGACTGCTTTATCCTCTAAAAAGGAGGTGTAAATTGGGTGACATCAGTAGCTGACCAGCAGGTGAGTGGAGGATTAATGACACAAATTTTCACTGAAGATTGTGATCTCCTAGATGGCATAATAAAAATTAACCGAACATGGCATATGAGAGATGACATCGTACCTTCAGGGCACAACGGTAAATCCAAGGAGTAGCTCAATAAAGATCAAGAGAGGGACGAGAACATGGCTAAGATGTTAACTCAGCTTGACCTCTGTACTAAGCGTGTTATAGGAGAAAATCATAAAAGTGTAAATGTTGTGGGAGCTGCCAGAGATGTGATGTTTTATGGCACACCATTTGAAGATGGTTGATGTTACCCAAGCTATGCCTCATTTTTAAGGCTAAATCGGTCATTGTCTAGATATATACCCTAACCGAGGTTAAGGTCATTCCCACAGGGACTATGGAAGACTTAGAAGAATTTAAAGCAATTCTGCTGGATTTACCTACTTACCTCCCGCAAATGGGGGAGGGGGTTTGTAACAACTGTGAATAGTAATCCTAAACTAAGACAAGTGTTAAATCAGTATGAAGAGTAACTAGGGCACTGTGTTCCCCATGATTCCCTAACTCAGTATTACTAGATAATCGAATTATTTTCCAGTAATAGCATGAAAAACGGTAAGTTAAGTTTACCAAACCCTTTGATTTGATCCATCCTCGTAGTGTGACATTACTAACCGTTACCTATTGTTCCAGTACAACCTCCCCTTGGCCAGTTTGGTTGATTAAATGAGAAACAACAATCAAATCCTGTTAATTAATCTCTTTTCCTATTCATTAGTACCTGGAATAGTCAGTAACACTAGGCAAGTTCTAACTTTGGCCATCGTTAAACAACATTCATAATGAAGAGAATTAATCAATACATGCATGCACACTTTTCAAGAATTACGAGTTATTTGATTGTTACTTTGTTAGTTCTTCGTGGTTCCCACAACTCTAGTTGTTGATTTAAATACTCATGATCAGTGTAGATGCAAGATTTATGAATTTGAATAATATAATTGGGAACTTACACAAGAAAATTAAGCACAAGAAACCCAAACTCTTCACCAAGAATCACAGGATTGAATTAAAGACAAATAATATTTCACAAGTGTTTCTCTCAAGCTCTCTACTATTTCCTAATGTTCTATCATCTCCCCTATGATAAATAACCTAAAAATCTTTTTAGAAACTAAAATGGATTAGGAGAATTGGGTCAGTAGATTCTACGCGATCTTCTACCGGCCGTATAATGTTTTACGGCCCGTAGTGTGGCTTTCACGGATTGCATCTTCACTTCTGTGGTTGACTTCTATGACACCCATCTATGGCCCATATAATGTTTTATGGCCCATAGGGGGTTCTGTCTGATGACTTTTCAGCAACTCCCCATTTTCTGATCCTCAGGGCACGATACCAAGTCTACGGCTCATACAATCTTATACGGCTCATCTGTATGTTTGTAGACTTAACTTCAGAAAATCACCCTTCACTGGAATTTTGTATGAAGCTAAATCTATGGCCCATAAAAGGTCTCGTAAAACCTCGACTTCAACAAAATCTGCACACTTAGCCTAGAAATTATGCCAACCTTATAACCCTGCAAAATGAACATAAAGACACATGAAATCTATTAACATTGCTTTGAAAACACATAAAATTCTAAGTTTTTAAGCATCAAATGTGCTGTATTTGGATAGCACATCAACACTCTCCACTTAAAATTGTTGCTTGTCCTCAAGCGACGGACTCAATCTACATAAGCAATACAGTAACACACAAACCTCAATCTAATGGCATACATCACATCAAACCCAAGCACAAATACCCACACCACTTTAAAAACACATCAAATAGCTATCAAGCAAACCAATACATATCAATATATGTGACAGTGCAACCATAACAAGTAAGGCAATTATCAACAACCAACAATCACTGAGTTAGTCCAATGTCAACAATGCAATGCGAGTGTCCTCACAGAAAGAAGTCCCATATATATCTCATGATAATATTTTCAGATGTAATGCTTGGGACTATGCAAAATCACTCACTCTCACAAAATACATGCAAATAACGTGCTCAATACCATATGTTTTCCCCAATACTAATGACTATGACTATTGACTACTTGAACTAGGATCACTTTAGGACTTTATTGGCTTGTAACTGAGGCTCAATGGGCTTTGCTATGATGTTTTGTGAATATAGTGACTAAAGGCCCTCCTTGACACTATGTTTTTCTACACTTTTGCCCTACCAACACTATTATTTTTCACCTCATTCTCCCCTTTCTCTGTGTCATGCTTTTCTAGGTGCCTTATTCTTATTTTTCAGCTTTTTGACATTTATTTTCACATCATTTTTCTTTTTAGCTCATTGATTAGGCATCACTCTTTTTTTCTTGCACCCATAACACTTTTTATCTCCTTTTCCATGTATCACTAGTTTTTCCCCTCATTTTGTGTCTCACCCTTACACCATCCACCCACAACTTAGGCTTTTGACCTAAGTCGAGGTGCACAATATCCAACCTAGGAAGCCGAGCCACTTTTGGTAGACACCCTCAACTTAAGCTCTTTAATTCAGTCAAGGTGCACAATGTTCAAGGAAGGACTAGGACCAATTTCAGGATTTTACATCTAATAATGCTAGGTAACTTAGGTTTTTACAAATAAAAGGTACATGTAAGGCTTAAATATCAGGATCAAGGGATATTTCACACATTTGGTTGGTCATTTAGGCTAAGTGGACTATTATGAACGATGGCCTAAGATCCTTTCCTAACCAACTAACATACATTCTAAGACAAAGTAACAAGGCAAGTTCTAAATGGAAACACAATGCATGAATTTAACAAATAGAGCTCACACTCACATGGTACTGATAAACACTATCAACAAAAAGATTCTCAGATCATGCTTTTCATTTCAATACATTCTCACTTATCAGAACAAGCACTGTTATCAATTTGCATGGTTGCTATCAAGACTAAATAACAAAATTTTGGTCGGTATCATTTTTCACAAAAAAAATGAAGAAACAAATAGATGCCATAAGTATTAGTAATATATGCTACCAATACTACCTACACATCCTAAACATGCCGGTTCAACATAAATTAAATATCCACAGGCAAAAAGAACACAAGCAAGAAAACCTCTAGGATTCAAAACATGGGATAGTTATAAGCCAACTCTACTCAGACTTTATTAAGGCCTATAACACCATAAAAAAAGAGTTACATTCCTCAATGCACAAAAATGGTAAATATAGCACAAGGGTAAAAAAAGTACATACCTGGGAGCCTAAGCACCAGTCTTTGGTTGAATCTGGCCACCTTAACCTTCCTAGTGGCCTCCTCAGTGGTAGAAGCATGTCCGAAAGGGCAAACACCCCTCACCCTGTCAAGCTCTTGAGCCTGCCTCATCTCCTCATCCTGTCTCGACTGCATCCTGGCAAGCTCAACCCCACCTGTAGCCTTACTAAGTCTAAATCATCTTCAACACCGAGTCTCTTCCCAAGGGAAGGCTGTGAGGGATCCTCAAGAGCAAACAAGTCCACCATCGGCACTGAAGGAGCAATCTATGTAATTGCCATCGGTGTGGCCCAGGCTACTGTCATGTCAGCCCAAAGTTGATAGATCCCTATTTGAAGGGTCGTCATATCTACTGGCCATGCTGTGCGAAGGCTCTGCTAGACCCACAGTTCAAAAGCATCTATATAGGTATCCACTGCTATAAGTCGGTCCTAGAGAGTAGCAATCATAAATGCTTGCATGAGTCCCTCGAACTCTGTAATAGCCTGGCAGATTCTGGGCCTGATCTGCTGAAGTAACTGAGTCAACTTGGACTCAGTATAGGCCAATCTCTGCTCTATGGCCTGGATAAATGCTGCTGACACATAGACCATGCCAGCAGATACTATTTGTGTAAGAATAACCTGTGGGGTAGAGGTAGTAGTAGTGGGTCCTATCTCCATATCAGTCTTAGTTGTGGGGGCCTCTCCTCTGTAGTAGCAGTAGCAATGGTGGTGGATAGAGTCTTAGAAGGTGGCTGCAATGTGAATATCTCAGGTATCTGAGCTAGCTAGCACATTACTCACTGTAGGGCCCCCAGATTATCCTCAACCTTGATTAGGTTGGCAGGAAAGCTTAGTGTGGCCTTCACATTGGCATAGTTGAAGTGTCTATCTATGCGGGGTTTGGGCCCTGCTCTGCAATCTGTGCTGTAACCCATTTCATCAAGATAGATCTGTGGATCTAGTCTCTTATCAAGGCCTTATCCCTGGTTTGTCTTAACCTGCTGTAATACTCTACTATCAATCTGGGGGTCGGGAGCTCATGCCTGAACAACATGCAGCGAGTGGTAGTCTTTGAGATATCCACCTACCAGCCCCTTACTCTAGTGTGTGTCAGTCTGGGTTGAGTGAGGGGCTTCTTCCCCTTAGGAATAGTGCTAAGAATTGTGGTAGCATAGGAGTCGTAGAACTCACAAACCATGGTCAGGGAGTACTTCCCTAGTGCTCTATCCTGCCGCTGGAGCCCCTATATGTTGATATTGTCCTGAAGGCTGAGGATACTGTATAGTCTAGAAGTAATGATGGGAGGCTCCTCAAACATAGAGCGGGCTGGTTTGCCCCTCTCATTCCACTGCATGTCCTCTGTGCAGATCTCCCATATGCCCTCAACACACTACTGGCTAGATAGATCATCCGGAGGTAATGGTGATGCCTGAGGTGGTACGGTATAGGACTCTGTCTCTCACTAGTCACCAGACCATGACTCTGACTCTGTCTACTCTTCAGATGGAGTCATCTGAATGGAGCTGCTACTGTTATTACCTCCCCCATCAGACTGGGGAGAATGAACAATAATAACCTAGGTCTAGGTCTACCTAAGTCTGGCGACAACCTATGTATATGGTTGATCAGCATCCGGGTCAGGCCGGACACTGAGCTCCTCAAGTGATCCACTAGCCTCGAGGGCATCCTGCTCCCCCAAGGTCTCATCCCTGAGCCTCCTCTACATGGCCAAAATCTCATCTTGTCTTGTCTTTGGAGCCATAGTACCTGAAACATACACATTTAGCAAACATGTTTAGCCCCACAAGTCAAGGAACGAAAAGCAAAATCAATTCAAATTTGGTCACAGAAGGGACTACGAAGGTACTTCTATAGGCCATAGTAAAAACTACAAGCCATAAAAGGCCTTTATAGAAAAAATATTCAGAATTTTTGTATAGTGGAATTGCATCTACTAGACTAGGTACAATTTGGTGAAGAATCTACGGGTCATAGACTGAGTCATAGAAGTGTTCCAGTATTTAAATCTTTGCAGGAAAGGATCTACAAGACCTATCTACGAGCCATAGAACATTCTACGACTCGTAGAAGGTCTCGCATGATGGATTTTTAGAAACTTCAGGTTTCTAGATTTTCATACATTTCCACAGGCCATAGAAGACCCTCGTAGAGTGAAAAACCCAGTAGCTTGAGTTTCTAAGCCTCTAAACATGGATCCCAAATGACAATTTTAACAATTATTTCAGCATCAAAGCAATACTCAACACACTCCACATGATTTCAATCAAGCACCCAACACCCCTCATGCAATTCTATGCATAAAGCCCTCTCAAAAAACATTTTACATGTTTTCCCAAGCTAATACACCCCTTTTGAATGACTTATTATCAAATTACACACACATGCCATCACACATCGAATTTTAATGCACATAGTCAACTCAATCTAAATGATATGTGATGACATGGTTTTCATACACATCAGTCAAACACAAAGATAAGGTCATACACAATTTTTAGCTTTTTACACTTAGTCAAGCATTGAAACATATTATCAATGATTCAATTTTAAGTACAAATAATGGCAAACATTGGTTCACACCTTAACTAGTCCAAGTACCATGCCCGAGAATTAATTTTAACTTAATTGCAACAAGTTTCATATTTAAAAAGGTTTAGGACCAAGAACTTAAGTCATCAGTTAGAGCCTGATTGATTATCCTTTTTCTATTTTGACTCGCAATGAATTTGTGTGAAAAAGATGCTAGAAATTAAAGGAGGAGCTGAGGAAGGGGAACCCTAGGTTTGTCGGAAAGATGTCAGAAAGTGGTCGGGTAAAGGGGTGTGGTCGGTGGTTGGAGGAAAAGGGGAAGGGGTTGCTAGGTTCTTTATGTAATTTTTGGGAAAATGGGATCAAATTAATTTGACCCCTTCTATTTATAGTTTGATAGGGTCCGCCAAAATTAATTGGCCTGGGCTTTACGAGACTCCAATCACAGGTGATAGAGGATTTTATGGTTTGTAAATCAGGGTCTCATGGAATGCCAAAACCCTAATTTTGGGGATTGGGTTTTACGGACCAGTGTATGAGTCATAGAATTGAGTACGACTCGTAGAAACTTCCAAAGTTAGCCAATAAACAGAAGATCTTACGTGGGGTCCACAAGCCCCATTCACGTTCATAGTTTTATCTACTGGCCATAAAGTTGTCTTGTGGACTAGAGTGCACAACTTTTTTCTCACTAAAAGTGTTCTACGAGACAGTGTAGTGTCATAAATTTACATACGGCTAACAAAACCAGTCATAGAAGCACTTTTTGATGCCTTTACAGCCAATGATGGTTTGCGTCATATACCTATACATTCTTCACAAAATACATTGTTAGCCTGTATGCAACCAGTCCAACGTCCACAAATTACAACCAGAATGTGAGAAAAGTAAACTACCTACCAGTCTAAAAGCTAAAAATAACATGAAACTACAACTATTCCATCAAAGATCTTGGTTACCTCCCAAGTAGCACCTGATTTATTGTCACGACATGACCTAGAAAACTTGGTCACTCAGACATCACCAAATACCCAAACATCCTTCTTCAGGTCATCTGGCCTTTTCATTGACTGATAGATATTGAAGACAACTTCTTCATCATTTAATCCAAATCTAAGTTGGTCAGCTTCTATATCTACTAGTGCTCGACTATTGGCTAGGAAGGGCCTTCTCAAAATGATTAGGACTTCAAAGTCGACTTCGTAATCTAGGATCACAATGTCTATGGGGAATATAAATTTCTCAACTTTGATTAGTACATCGTAAAGTATCCCCACAGGGTCCTTTACCATGTAGTCAGCCATCAACAATCGCATGCTTGTTGGATTAGGGGCTTCTAAACCTAGCTTCTTAAAGACCACAAGGGGCATTAGATTTATGCTAGCTCTGAGATCACACGATGCCCTTGTGAACTCCACATCTCTAATAGTACATTGTATGGTAAAAGCGCCAGGATTTTCTCACTTTTGCACCAAGGACCTTGTAGCTATATCACTGCAATGTTGAAGCTCTTGGAAGAGCTCCTAACTAATAGTGCACTTCTTTGTAACCAAGTCCTTTATAAACTTTGCATACCCTAGTATCTTCTGCAATTCTTCAATGAGAGGGATACTGATAGAGAGTTGTTTTAGCATGGATAGAAAGCGCTTGAACTAGACCTCTTCCTCCTTCGTTTTGATTCTTTGAGGGAAGGGAGGAGGAGGTCTAGGAATGAGCTTCAGCTTATGTGGCACCTCTACAACATCACTCACCCTATCTTTGGCTCGATCATCTCTGGTATCAATATCCTTGACACCAACTATCTCCTCTCAAACATCATCATCATCGACTGACTTAGGAGGATCAATGGTACTCTTACCACTATGAGTAGTAACCGTCATACACTGCCTTTCTTTCTTTGGGTTCTAAACTATGTTGTTAGATACTGTACCTCTCTAACACTGGTTGAGTTGAGTTGATACTTGACCAAGCAGTTGCTCTAGCTGTTTGATAACAACTGAATGAGCCTCAATTTTTGATTTATGCTGGAGATGTTAGACTTCATCCCCCTCAAGGTTTCATATCGTTTTTGAGCCTTCTTCAATAGTCGATCAAACATCTCCTCAACTCTAGAACTACTAGCATTGGTATCAAGATTGTGTGGTGGCACATAAGCACCATTTTCTTCTCTGTAAAACCAATCAATATCTCTGTCTTGGCCCCTATTCCTTTCATAGTAACCTCTATAATTGTCTCTGAAAGTGCCATCTCTATTATACTTTAGACCTTAGTTTCCTTGACCTTGTTGCCAATAGTCCTAATTGGACCCTTGGGCTTTGGTCCAAACCCCCCCCCCCATCTGATCAGCAATGAAACAAGTTTCCTTCTCATAGTAAGGGTCCTCGTACATAGGTGATTGTGTACATTGATGAACAACTGCACAAACTCATTCCTAATTCTGTTTCATCATCACCTCTATGTTGGTACTAATCCGAGCAAGCTCTTGCATTATCTCCTCATTTTTTAGCTTACTCTGAATAATACTGATAGCACACGAGCTCTTTGCGGATGATCTATCTCTTAGTCCCCATGCACGACTCATCTTGACCACGTTTCCTTGCAAATGGTTGATCTAAAAACATGCCTCTATGATGGTGTTAGCACATACTTGGCTATTCTCGTCCAACGCACAGTAGAAGATTTCCACCAAGTCATCATCAACAATTTTGTTATTAGGGACACTCCTCAAACACTTTGTGAACTGCTACTATATAGTACTAATCAAGTCACTAGGAAGTTTCTCAAAGTTATTAATTTGATCTTTCAACTTGAGCTTCTTCGATATCGGGAAGAACCTCTCCAAAAAGCCTTCTACTACTCAGCTCAACTAGTGATCAAACTATGTGGGAGCTCAGATAGCCATAGTGATTCATTGCCTATTAGAGATAATGGGAAGACACGAAGCCCTACATCATTCATGGATAGATTTTGTGTTCCATTGCACTCTTATAGACAAACACAATGCTGTGTAGATGGCTATAAGTATCTTCTAATGGTAGGCCCATTAACAACCCACGTTTCTGCAGCATTTGAAGCACCCCACTCTAGACCAAGGACTTTGTGTCATCTAGTAATGGTGGTAACACAATGGCTTCAATCACATCCCTAGCCATAAGATTCAATCGATATTGGTTCCACTGATAAGATTCAACATTGAAGTCCTAGGGCTGTGGATCAATGTTGTCAAGTGGAGTTGGGTTGTCATTATTCTCATTCTCATTCTTGTTCTGATTCGGAGCTGCATTCATCATGTTGTTTGCATTATCTTCGGCCATCTTCTCTGGATCTCTGGGTTAAATGGAGTCAAAGGAATGCCTCAAGTTCACATATTGGGCATACTCTAACCTGCACCCTAAAATAGAACAAAATAACAAAAAAATGTAAAATGAGGGAAATAAAGATTAATTCTCGAACTACTCAAATTAAGCCGTGTTCCCTGGCAATGGTTCCAAAATCTTGATATCACCCAAATTACGCCTCCTTTTTTAGTCTAAAACGATTGTTGTTAAGATATATAACCTAAACGAGGTTTGGGTCATTCCCATAGGGAATATGGTAGACTTACAAGAATTTAAAGCAATCCGGGTGGATTAACCTACTTATCTCCCCAAAAAGGGGGGGGGTTGTAACAACTATGAAAAGTAATCTTAAACTAAGACAAATGTTAAATAAGTATGAAGATTAACTAGGGTATTGTGTTCCCCATGATTCCCTAACTCAGTATTACCAGGTATTCGAATTTTTTCTGGTGTGTAGCATGTAGAAGGGTAAGTTAAGTTTACCAAACCCTTTGTCTAGGCGAGAGGTAAATTTCACTACATGATTTGATCCATCTCCACAGTGTCACATTACTAACCCTTACCTATTGTTCTAGTACAACCTCCCATTGACCCAGTTTGGTTGACTATATGCATCAATCAAATCCTGTTAAGTAATCTCTCTTTCTATTCATTACTACATTTATCTAGCCAGTAACACTAGGAAAATTCTAATGTTGGGCATCGTTAAAAAGAATTCATAACAAAGAGAATTAATCACTACATGCATGCATATGTTTCGAGAATTACGATTTATCCAATAGTTACTCTGTTAGTTCTTCATGGTTCCCACAACCCTAGTTGTCGATTTAGCTACTCATGATTGATGTAGATGCTTTTATGAATTTGAATAACATAATTGATCACTTATGGAAGAGAATTAAGAACAAGAAATCCAAACCCTTCACCAAGAATCATAAGATTGAATTATAGACAAAAATAATATTTCACAAGTGTTTCTCTCAAGCTCTCTACTATTCTCTAATGTTCTGCCACATTCCCTATGAAAAATAATTTAAAAGAATATTTATAATGTTTAAAACACAAAACCAAAATAGATTAGGAGAATTGGGTTGGCAGACTCTACCGGAACATCTACGGGCCATATAATATTTTATGGCCTGTAGTCTAGATTTCATGGATTTAATCTTCACTTCTGGGGTTGACTTCTACCACACCTTTGTATGGCTCGTATAATGTCTTACGACCCATAGGGGGTTTCATTCGATGACTTTCAATAACTCCCACCACTTTCTAATACTCAGGGCACGACACCAAGTCTATGGCTCGTCTGCATGTTTGTAGACTTAACTTTAGAAAATCACCCATCACTAGAATTTTGTACAAAACCAGATTTATGACTCGTTGAATTAACTACAACCCATAGAATCAACTATGGCCCATAAAGGTCTCATGAAACCTCGACTTCAGCAAAATCTGCAAACGTAGCACAAAAATTATGCCAACCCAGTAATCATGCAAAACAAACATAGAATGCATCAAATGTGTTGTATTTTGACAGCACATCAATGGTTAGAATGAGAAGGTACATTATATGGGCAACCAAATGGTGGGTTCACGGTCAACTTTTCTAAGGACACAAGTGCATCAAGTTTGGAAAATAACACTACATTGCGAGATCATACATGGCCTGACCAACCTCATGTTGGGTGTTGGAGAAACTGTCATGGGATGGGAGACAGGTATGTTCCACCCCATGACAGGGTGAAAGCTGTTGACCCTATGTTGAATCCAAAGAATCTTCGGACTGAAGATATGCTCACCCAAATCTTAAACAAGGTGGAAGACTTTGATAAAGTCTTGAAGAAGATGAATTCTGACTTTTCACAATTGAGTCAAACAGTGACATCACATTCAGCTTCTATTAATCACTTGGAAACTCACTTGGAAACATATCAGCTCATCTAAATCAGAGTCTAAAAGGTGGATTTCCTAGTGACACGGTGGCCAGTCCAAAGGGCAATGATAAATAATATTTAGCCATCACCACTTAGAGTGGAAAAGTGGCAGTAGGCACAAAGCCATCACTTGTTGTTGAAGAAGGCCAGAATGATATGGGAGAGATGAAGGTGCAGACTCTGTTGAAATTGATGAGAGTGTCGCTAATGATGAAGATGGTGATGTTATTAGCAATCTCGAGAGTGATAAACAAGAGAAGAGTAAGGATGATGTTGTGAATGCCAAGAAAACATTCCCCAAAACTTCAAGTCTAGCTGTAAGGTTGAAAACACCTAAAGTCAAGATTGATCCTCTCTTTCCTCAGAGATAGAAGAAGAAAGAAGAGGATGCAAAGTCTCAGAAGTTCCTCTCTATGTTTAAATAATTATTGATAAATGTTCCACTTGTGTAAGCATCGATCGATATACTAGGTTATTCTAGATTTATGAAGGAACTGGTCACAAAGAAGCAGACTCTTGTGTGTGAGACAACCGAGGTGTCTCAAAATTATAGTGCCATCTTAAAACAAAAGTTGGTAGTAAAGAAAGAAGGCCCAGGTGCATTCATTATCCCATGCACCATTGGAGCTTCGTAGTTTAGTTAAACACTATGTGTCTTAGGAGCAAGTATAAACCTCATGCCCCTAGCCATGTTTGAAGAATTAGGGTTAGAGACCCCTTCGCTGACAATAATGCAGCTACTTATGGTTGATCGGCCCATCAAAAGACCGTTTAGGATTTTACATGATGTCTTGGTGAAGGTGGACAAGTTCATTCTTCCCACTGATTTTGTGATCTTATATTATGAGGTGGACACCGACATGCTGATTATCTTGGGTAGGCCCATTCTTAGCCACCGGAAGAGCTGTTGTGGATGTAGAGAGTGGAGACCTTAAGTTTATAGTGAATAATGAGGAAGTAGTGTTCAACATATGCAAGATTCTGAAGCTGGGAGAAAATCCCAAAGTGTTGTCAGTGATGAACCAATTGATAGTGACTTGAGGAAGAAGAGGGACTACGTTGTGCCATGACGTTAACAAAGGAACTACTTGGGAGGCAACCCCAAGGTGAGTCATTACTATTTTTAGTCTCAAATAATAGGTGTTAATTTGTGCATGGTTGGAAAAGAGAAAATTGGGGTGGAAAGCTTAGAGGGCAATCAAGGGAACTAATCGGCAGATCACTGAGTCAAAAAGGCAAGCATTCATTTGACTTCCTTTCGAGTCACTCAATGACTCCTAAGGTTCTATCCAACTAGGTGAACTAAGTGGTAACTCAGCAAATCGCCAAAAGCAATGTGTGTTGGTCATTCTCACCACCCTTCAAGGCTTAAAGAAAGGTATATGTACTGTTAAAAAAGGTTGTTCCTAGCACACTTGGTGTACCATCGATTGTGTTAGATGGTGTTGTTCACGATCACCAAACGTGCACGACTTACCGACCAACATAAGGCTTTTCAAATGCCTTAGTCCGTTCACTTTTCACCTTCCCTCCTTTTCACTTTTTCCACAAGACAACAATCCCTTTTAGCTTTTTCTTTGAAAGTTTCCATAAAGAAGTTGAGGATATTCATCACCAACGCATCTTAAGGGGTTCTCGTTGTGTCACACCATTGAAGAGTATATTTCTTTGTCCTTAATTTAGTTCTTTCGGAAGAATGTTATTGATAGAAAGGTTGATCAGGGTTTGTGAGTGTATTAATCATGCTTTATGCTTGAAATCTTGTCGGTAATTATATGGGTCGACCTTTGTGGTGATGGTAGAACCCTGTGTTGCATGTGTGAGTGATTTGTTGCGGGTTTTGATTCACTCAAAATATGTTAAAATCAGTAGCGCTTATAACTTAGGCTAGGTTTAAGAATGAATGATTTGTTTCCCAATTGTGGAATGTTTGTTGATATCGTCTCAATTTCATAGTTGTCACCTTGTTTGAATGCTTTCACTTAAGATAGTACCATGATCATGAGAATGCTTGAATGAAAATGCTTGCTTGATTGAATTGATTGTTCTTATAGGCTATATGTGAAGTTTGAGTAACCCCTAAACTCCTTTAAGTAAAGTGAACTTGGCCGATGATAGATTAGGTGATGTCAGTCATAAGGGTAAGTCATAACTTGATTGAGTTTATAGCTATTGAGACCATGTGATGGCGATAATCGTGAAATGAGCATGCATAAGTGTTTGATATTGGGTTAGTGTGTGACTTTCATCCATGTTCTTGGTGTAAAATTGTTGAATTTTAAGTGAATGGATGAATGGCCACACCAGTCACCTTTGGCAATGATTGTTTTGACTGCCTAAGTGAGCTCAGGGATGCACCAAATTGTCATATGCACCGGTTTATTTGACTGATCTTCATGTTTTAATGCTGCAACTTCCGGCGATGGAATTTTCCATCATCAAATCAAGTCGGCGCAGCACTGAAAGTGCACCATCATCACCGAAAGTAGCAGTGAGCTGAGTTCTGAATTATGTGCAAAAAAGGCGATGGTCTATTTGACTGTCGAACTATTTTTGCAGATCGCCTACAATGATTCCTGGTCAAATAGACTTGTCCATCAAAAATAACTCTATTATGCATAATTGATTGAACCCAATTGCCTTATGATTGACACTCACACCATGTTTGGAGTATGTTTTTTCGGGATGACCAAGCAAAAACATGCCCTAGTAAAGTCTACTAGACCTTCACCTTTGCCAACAGAATCTAGTCCTAAGAGACATCAAAGTGAATCCAAGAATAAGGCCATACATGACTCCTTATCACAACCATCAAAGTGAATTCAGGAAAAAGTAAATCCGAGACATCTAAATAGGCTTAGGGCTAAAGTGCTCATGACAATTTTAGAAGAATAATAGGTATCAGCTAATGGAGTAATTGATTGGTACCTGGAGTTAATAACTTTAAGATCTTTAACCAAACCTCGGGATTTATACATGCTCATCCTGGTTCGTGGTTTTTATGAGGCTTATGGCCAGGCCCTTCGAAAAAGCAAAAGTAGAGTGCAGATGGTGCTATAACCTCTTGATGCTATAAAGGTTAGGGGTATGCAAGTTCCATGCAGTAAGGATGAAGTTAATGATATCCTGGGTTGACATTTTGGAGCCAAAGCGACCTAAAAGATTTAATATGCAATTCAAGACTTTTGAGGACATCAAAGCATGATTAGTCATGTTGATTGGAATTCCAACTCCATTGTGGTTGGCGGAGGGAGCAATTATTGAGAAGAAGGAGGTAAACAAACTAGCAAGGTTTTGGTTTGGATTCATTAGCAATAATTTGATGCCTTCTCAAAATGAGTCGATACTTTGACATGCCAAAGTTGCGTTAGTTAGTTACATTATGGATAAAAAATAGTTGAATCTTGGGTCAATCATCACTCCAAAAATCCTCACCAGGGCAAAACAGGAGCAAACCTCTTTCCGATTCCCAAACCTCATCACAACTTTGTGTAAGTAGCCTAGTGTTACGGCCCTAGAGATTGAAATCGGAGAGGTCGTGGGGCAGAGTTTGCAAAGTTGGCGCGGGACGTGTCACTAGGGTGCCTAGAAATAAGAAGGATGATATGGAGCTACCTACATCAACATCCACTAACATCCAAAGTATTGAGGCTGAGTTTTTGAGGGATGAAAAAGATAGGGCAAGGAAGACACTAGCTGACAAAATACTGGTGGTCGATATTGAGGCCCTCAAGTTCAGCACTTTAGAGTTGAGCCCCAAGGAAGGTATAACTTCTTCGTCCCCTACTTTACATTCATCTTTATCTCTTATTTACACCATTGAGGCATGGGCTACATATGACCAACCCCCACTCACTAAGGTCACTATTTTTACTTTTGGCCGACTGACCAAAGTAGCCCATCTTCGTGCTTTCTTAAAAGCAAGAACCACTATGGGAGGTCAAACCAAGGATCTATGGAAGTGGAAGGTTAAGTCATTTGTGCTGTTGAGGTGGCCATAGCCAAAACTTTGAAGCCATATATTGAGGTTGAGACCAAGCAGTGAGAGTTGATAGAGGTACCCAAACAGAGGATGGATAGACTCGAGACGATGATTGATGACCATGGGAAGGAGTTAGCCAACTTGAAGGATAGGGTAGCAGCTATAGAGAAGGTAGGTGGTGGTAGTGCTGACACAATGGCTTTGAAAGCAGATTTTGATTTGTTGAAAAAGGAGGTGGTACCCATCGTTCCATAGAATTGAGAAATTTCTTTGACGTGTTAGAAGATCCACACAAAGTGGAATGGCTGTGGTCCCTGATGATGAGTAGAACATGAATGTTCCAAGTGAAGGTGGACAAGAAACCCTGGAGGTAAGCACCCAAACACTGATGAAGAAACAGTGGGAGCGGAGCCTATCCAAGAGGACTATGAGGAGATAGGATGCTGGGAGAGCCAAATTATGGACACTGTGAAAGCAACATATCTTCTAGACATGTCTATGATAGGCACATCCGATGTATGCAAGCTTGAGAACAAAAGACTTTTTAGTGATTTTGAGAGTACACCGGTAGATGAGGACATTGATTCCCCTATGACCACTTCTATAGCTCCACCACCACCACAACAGGATTGATCCAAAACAGGGGGATTCTCATACTTATTTCTTCCTTTTTATGCTTGATCTCTATTGTCCCTTGCACATTGAGGACAATTCTTTTTAAGGAGGGTTTGAGCATGTGGAGTTCCCTATCCTTGTGGATGATAATTACCTTATGTTTTTGCTATGAGTTGGATGAGACAATGGTGTTTATTTTGATTTCTTGATGGATGCTGAGATAAATTTTAAATTTTTGGGTTGTAAATACATTTTAATTCGAGTTGTAATAGAGTAGTATTTGTTTTGCTATTTTTGTTTTTCTTCTTTTTGAGTTGAATGGATGATGATTCCAAATTATATCCTTGAATTTTGACAAACCCTGTGCGTATATGAAAAGCCATTATAGTGCTAATATCGTGTCTCTGATCCTTAGCAATCCGAGCATTGATGTTTCATATCCTTGATTTAGATAGTGCCATAGACGAAGAGTATGTACTCACTCAATAATTAGTTCTTTTCATGATAAATCAGTCCATACATGGATTTGATGTATCTTGAGTTGACTATGTGAGCAATTGATCTTGGATATGCGATAATCGAAAATTGTAAGTGTGTTACCTTTGTTTAAATGTGGATCTATTTATTTTGAGGAGTCACTTGGTTAATTCCGGATTCAAAAAAGACCTTAGTCCTTCTTTGGTTCCATTGAGTCCACTTGACCATAGTGACATCCCTTGATAATTGAGTTCCTAGTGAATCGCTTTGAGCCTTGATCCTTTCTTTGGCAACATGTAACCTTGACTCATAAATTATGAAAGACAATGCCTTCTTGTTCCTTACTACCCTTCTTGAGCTTAAAATGAGCTAAGTGGTGCCCAAAGGCTATGTCGGGGGTGTTAGTAGAAAAACATGGTGTCTCCTGTGAAGGAGTAAAAAAAAAAGGGCAAAAGTGAAAGAAAGAAAAATGATGAGTCCTAGAAATGAATGAAAGCTAAGAAAATGTAAAAATATTTTGTTTGAAAAAGTTAAACAAAGTTTTTTGAAAAATAGGACCCTCCGAAATTGAGAAAAAGAGTGCAAAAAGGGGAGACACTTAGGATGTAAATCAAAAGCAAAAGAGATGTCAAAGGGAGAAGAATAGAAGAGGACCAAAAGGACCTTTGAGCATGAAAAGAATGTGTAGAGTTCAGGGAGAGATGAGCCACTACTATCTATATGCTATCCTATCCAGTCTTATCCCTAAAAAAGTCCTCTGGTATCTTAGTCTGGACAAAAGTCAAGTGAACTTTGATTGAGAAAAAGGGTAAGCCTATAGGTTGAAGCTTACATGTTATTTCTCAATTGGGAGAGTGAGAGTTGAAGAGATCCTTTGAAAATAATGTCATAATCTTTTGTGTTCATGATGTTCTTTGGTGTGACGGCAAACAGTGATGCCATTAGGTAGTGATCAACAACTACATGAGCAATTGTGACCATAGTCATGTTTTGATTACTCCTTAGGCATCTCTCGAGGGTTTAAAATCTTGTAAGTGGTTTGTGGAAGTTCAAGGAGGGACGAAAAAGGTGGAAATGTATTTGTTGCTCCTTGTGGCCCTTTTTGCAAGATTTGAAATTGGATGGATTGATGTTTGATTTGCTTGAGGGCAAGCAAAGGCTTAAATTTTGGTGTTAATGAGTACATATTTCGGACTCATTTTGGGGATAGTTTGCAAAGAAACATTATTCTTAATGTGCTATTATTTCAAATCTCTAATGAATGTGCATGTATTATGTCAGGAAATGGGATCAAAAACACACAAATGGACAATACTTGAAAAGTTTTGAAAAGGTAGCAAAAGTATCAAAAAGGTAGAGAAAAGCGGTATCGCCTACATATTCAGCGATCCGCGGAAAACTATGAGAGACCGCCTAGTATTGCAGCAGCCAAGGTTCAAGACCAAGTTAGGTATGCAGTTAAAATTGATGTCGTAAAACATATTCGATGCACTGCCAAATGGCTCAAGAAACCGCCTAAAGTTACGGTACTCAAAGCCCCAAAACCTTGACAAGAAGGCAATGAGATATAACTTGGAAAATTGTCAAATTGTATTGGCAAAGTGAAGAACCACTGGACAATGTTACAGATGAGAAGTGAAATGACCCCAAAAAGTGCCCGAAAATGTGCTCAAAAGTGCCCGAAATTGTAATTTTCATAGATTCCAAAATCTGTGCATGATATAAAAAATTTGACTTCATATTCGTGATCAGAGGGCAAAATTGAGTGGGAAATGGGTTTAACCCGATTTTAGAGCAACCATATTGAATTTCAAAATTCCAAAAAAATGAAATTCCAGAGAGGGTTCACATCCCTGGCGCGACGTAGCCAGGGCATGTCCTTGTGTAAAAATTGTCTAGTTTTCTTGTTCTAGTCCTAGGCCTCGGGGTCTTGGGCTTAAGCTTTCCTATGCATATAAACACCTATACTTAGTCATTTTCAATCTCATATCATTCAAGACATTCCCCAAAGACCTCTCTAACACTAAGCCAAATATTTCATCCAAATTCAAGTGTCCCAAACTCATTCCAGATCTCAAGAAATTCATTCAAGCTTCAAGCTCCTATTCAAATCTAAATCAAGCTTTTTCATTTCGTTAAAGACCATCGTTGGTCCCTTACATCAAGCCAAGTTCAAAGGAATTTCTGTTGGCTAAGTTTTGCACAAGTACCGGTAGGAGGGTTAACTTCAAAGGGGTATATCTCTGAGTACCAAAGAACTGAGTGACCATAACCAACCAAATTAAACCTCTTTGAATTAACTTTTCAATGCACTTAGTTTCACCTTATTTAGAGTTCGGATGAAGAAGTTATGCCTGTTTTCGTAGAACTCATCTATGCAACGGTATATACGGGTTTTTGCTAAATTTCATTTCATTAATGGCATTTCATAAATTTAGTTATTTATATTGGCCTTTTAGGGATACCTATGCTATCTTAACACTTCCTAAAGACCTAAATCCTATTCCTAAAGATCAAATCCACTCCTCCCAATTGGAAAACACTCTCAAATTCTCCTAGAGCCTCTACCAAACCCCAACAAGAATTCAAGTAAACTCAAGAACAAGTTGTGGATTTCAAGACCCCATTCCAAGATTCAAGTCTTTCTCACTTAATTTAATGAAATTTGAGGTCTAAGGTTTGTGGGTTATATTCATGGGTTCCTTTTACCATGGAGCCTAATCTTCCTATTTTATGAATATTGCATGATTTCAAGATGTATTTCTTATGGGTATCTATTATTATGAAATTTGAGCATGAAATATGTTGCGATTTTTTCAAATATTGTTGATTATGCATAAATATCTATTTTGAGCTTATACTATGAAGTGATCTTTGTCTATTGATACTATATATGATTCAAGCTATGAGATCTATGAACTATTATGAAGTTTTGATATGATTTAAAAGTTACCCATGATGGGGTTTTACCATGATTTTGGTGGGCTAATTTACATGATTTTAAGATGCATTGATTTCGTTATTTCATGATCTATACTCTTGCATTTGCATGATTTGCACATGTCCTCATATACCCACCAAGTGTTTGATGAAATGGGAAGTTAAGAATTCTCAAGATATGTACATGTTTTATAAGTCAAGTGACTTCGTAATGAATATGGGCTATCAAGTATGTTATGAATTCATGAAAATATCTATGATTATGCAAGTATGAAGTTAAGCACTATTTTCAAGAGTATACCTCTTGTGAGCCTTTTATGTTAATGATGATCTATTCTTATGTTTTGAAATTGGGCTCACCATTTGAGGTCAATGATGTTAGGAGCTACTCGTGCCATGTCTCTATGTTTATTGCAAGTTATTAAAGTATGGTTATCTTATATATTCCATGGGATAAGACTTAGCACCGAGTGGACTAGAGGCGAGTACCCAAGTCCTAGAACTACATGCCACCATAGGTGAAGAGATTAGAGATGAGTCCCCAAATCTCTAAGAGGCGAGTACACTAAATATGAGGGCTTGAGGCGAGTACTCGAGTCCGAGCTTGAGGCGAGTACTCGAGTCCGAGCTTGAGGCGAGTACTCGAGTCCGAGCTTGAGGCAAGTACTCGAGTCTGAGCTTGAGGCGAGTATCCAAGTCTGAGAACTAGAGGCGAGTACCCTATTCACACAAGACTTAGTGGATCCACTTACGCTTTAAGAGGTTCACCTTGGCAAGTAACTTCCCCTTTTCTTCCGGTGTAGGGTAGACTTTGGGATTCCAAGTTGTAGCTCACTTGGTCTCATTTTATTTCAGTTGAGGTTTCTTCCCACACTTACATATTATGTTCTATGCAATATTAATGATTTGCAAAGCATGATTTACTTAAGCATTGATCATACATGCCATATTGTTATCAGAGCTCCTATTAATTCTCCTCCATGTGGCTAGATGGATCATTCAAGTAAGCCTTTGGTGAGTCCTCATGTCCGGAGACAATATCTATCTTCTTTCATGCTTAGGTTTAGACTACATCTTTTATATTTGGATTACGTATTGTGATTATTATGAGGGTGAGCCTGGTTGCTTATGTTAGCCGCCGCTAAGTGCTATATTTAGAGGTGTTATTGGACAAGTATGTAATGATGCTATGAGGTTTGACTCCCTTTGACTCGTTTGATGTTTTATAATATGAAAGATGTCCCTTAGCCCTGTGTTCCCTTTTTACTATCTCTTATTGTTGTTTTATTGCTTCTGCAACCAAGGAAGTGTAATGATATGTTAAGAGGATTGATTGGGGTCCTTTCGAATTTCTCATTCGTCGTGTCACGTCTAGGTCCTATGCTTTAGTCGTGACAAGAAGCTTTAAGAAGATGCAAAGGACAGTAGTGAAAGTGCATATCCGACAGATTTCTAGAATATTGGATGATGGTCGGCCTTGACCGCCGAATGACAATTTTTAGCACAAAACCCTCACACTTTTGCATGACTAGTTAAGAAAATTAGAAAAGACATTGTACATATCAAATCATTCGTCTTATATTTAAAAAAGGAGTAGTACATAGAACATTCCTTCTTTAGAATACAAGGGTTGGTAGGGGTTTCAAGCATTGGGGAAGCAAAACTTGAGTAGATTGGCTGGTGATAATCAACTATTCTCTAGTCAATCTTGTTACCCATGACTTCAACTTCTATTTTTGGTATTAAATATCTACTTTCTAGCATGTGTGACTAAAACTCCCATGTTTGGGGTGTGATATTGATATGGTTTATTGATTTATTTATAGGTCCTTAATATTTTGACTTATTTGCAGTTGATTTGAGTGAATTTATATCAATTCTTATGTTTAATTTGTAATTTCAAGGTTGCAAACTTAGGGTTTGCCTTAGATCTCTAATTGTTTCTTCAATCGGAATGATTAGAGTGTGGAATAAATGTAATGGTTGGAAACCTTTCAGAATTTCAATTGAATTCATAAACATGGATTCAATGGCCAAGGTAATAGTGGTTTTGCTGTGACTTCTTAGTCCAAGAGTGTCTTGGTGGTCCGCATATGATATCGTAGTTGAATCATATGAAACACTCGTTTGTCATTGATGAACATGGGTTACAAGCAATCTAGCTTATTCTCGCATTATCAATTTATCTAGACAACTATTTAGACCCACCTAGTAGATTGATTCCTATATTTGCACATCCCCAACATCTTCCCTAATTTGTTGATTAACTTGTTCATTAGATATTGCGTAGTTTGAATCTTGCTTTTAATTAGTGAAACCCCCCTATATCCTACAATTTCTTAGTCCAATGAACCACTTCTATTTGTGATCTATGATTCCCTGTGGCATTTGACCCCAACTCTTAGTAGGGTTATTATGGTGATGGTGACTGCCTATGGTTTCTTAGAGTAGCGAGGTTGAGCGACATCAAATAGGCCTAGGCCTGCCATGAATGACCTCAATCTTAGCTGGATCCACCATAACACCCTTTTTGGACAACACGTGACCTGGGAAAGTCACAGACTTAAGGCAAAACTCAGATTTAGAAAAATTTCCATGTAACCTGTGGTCTCTGTGTGTCTGTAATACATCTAAAGGTGTTGGACATGTTGTTCGTGGCTCTATGAATATACGATGATATCATCAATAAAAAACACAACAAAAGAGTCTAAACATGGCCAAAATACATGAGTCAGCAAGTCATAAATGTTGCATGGGCATTAGTCAGCCCAAATGGCATGACTAGAAACTCATAATGCCTATATCGGGTCTGAAATACAGTCTTCTGTATGTCCTCTGCTTGGATCCTAAACTGGTGGTATCCCTATCTTATGTCAGTCTTAGAAAACACCACTGCCCCCCGTAACTGGTCAAATAGATCATCAATAGGTGGCAAGGGATTAACAGTTCTTTACCATCACCCTATTCAACTACTGATAGTCAATACACATCTAGAGAGTCTCGTCTTTCTTTGTCATACACAGAACAAGGGCTCCCTAGGTAGAAACACTCAGCCATATGAATCCCAGATGCAACAAACCCTAAAGCTAAGTACTGAGATCCTTAAGCTCTGTAAGAGCCAGTCGATATAGGGGAATAAATATGGGCTTAGTGGCCAAATCAACCTCTATCACAAAATCAACATCTCTCTCTAGTGGCAACCCTGACAAATCTGCAGGAATAATATCAAAAAACTCACAGACAAAAGGCACTGACTCCACAATCGGAGCCTTAGCAATCACATCATGAATATGGTCTAAGCCAGCCAAACACTCTGCAGATATCAACCTCTGAGCCTAAATATATGATATAATACCTGTTGGTACTCGACTTATAGAACCCTGTCATACAATTTGGAGCATCCTTGGGATCACCAAGGTAACTGTCTTGGCATAACAATCTAACATAGCATGATGTGAGGCCAACTAATCCATACCTACAATAATATCAAAGTTTAGCATATCAAGTGGTATCAAATCAGCCCAAGTGTCAAACCCTTGAAGGGTAACAATATAAGCTCTACATACCTAATATACCATAGGTGAATCCCCCACTAGGATCAATACACCGACCTGGGATGAAAGGGACTCGGGGGTCACATCCAAGCGAGAAGCATAATACACTGACTCATATGAAAAAGTGGAACTTGGGTCAAATAATGCAGAAGTTAGCTTCTGGCATATAATAATTGTACCTATAATAGCCTCGTCAGAAGCCTCAGTCTCTACTCATGCTAGAGTAACATAAAAGTGGACCTGATGGCTCCATCTCAAGTATCACCTCTGCCCTCGGCTCTACCGCCTCTAGCGGGGCCTCTGGAGCCCTACTGAAATCCTTTCTAGTCCTTATGATCTCTGTATTGGTCATCCCTGTGACCTCAATCCTAACCCTTGCCTCTGCCACATAGTAAGTGAGCTGAACTGGCGACTGATGTGTTGCCAAAGTACACCACTTTTGATACTTAAAACATGGAATTTTGTGTGTTTTCAATGCGATGATAGTTGGTCGATGTGCTTTTGTGTTTATATTTGCAGGACTACAAGTTGGCCTTGATTTTCAGGAAATTTGCAGAAGCTGCTGAATTTTGCTGTTATAAGAGACCCTTTACGGGTCATAGATCATTTTATGGGCCATAGGGTGATTTGCTAAATAATTCTAGTGACTGGCTATTTTTTGAAGTTAATTCTATGAACATACAGACGAGTCGTAGAAGATGGTTCATGCCCTGAGAATTAGAGAATGGGACTTTCTGAAGTTTCATCAGATGAAACCCCCTTTATAGGTCATAAGCCACTTTACGAGTTGTAGAGGGGTGTCATAGAGTTGAAGCCCAAATTTCCAGTAATTGAGTACGAGACCCTAATTATGGGCCGTGGAATGCAAATATGGCCCGTAAACCCCTTCATATGGCATGTCGACCAGTTCTTCTATTTTGTTTAGGACATGTATTTTACTTATTATAAATTGGTTTTAGGTCATTTTTATTAGTTTTTGCCTAGTAGTCTGAGAACTTAGTAATTAGAGAGAAAAAATTGCATGGTCATCTTGGAGAGTATTTGAGAACACTTGTGTTTAAATTTCATCTTTAAGCTTGTGATTCTTATTGAAGTTGGGTGTGCTTGTCCATAGTTCTATCATGTAAGTATTCAATTATATTTTCTTAATCCATAGTTCTTGCATCTACACAAAGCATGTGTAGCTAAATCAACAACTAGGGTTGTGGGAACCATGGAGAACTAACAAAGTAAAACCAGATAATTTATAATTCGTAAAGATGTATATACATCTATCACTTAACTCTCTTCATTTTCCATGTCTTCTAGTGGTAGCCCACATTATAACCCGCCTAGTGTTACTTACTGGACCAAGGTAGTAATGAATAGAAAAAGAGATTAATTAATAGGATTCGATTGATGTGTTCTCGTCTGATCAACCAAACAAGGGGAGGTTGTACTGGGACTAATAGGTAAGGGTTAGTAATATACACTATGGAGCTGGGCCAAGTAACATAGTGAAATTCATCTCTCACCTTTGACCAAAGGGCTTGCTGAACATAACTTACCTTCCTGCAAGCTATAAACAATTCAAGAATTAGGTTATCTGGTGATATTGAGTTGGGGAATCATAGGAAACACAATACCCTAGTTTCTGTCAATATTGACTTCTCTCTTGTGATAGTTAGTGTAGTTATATTTTTCACCGGTTATTGCAACCCCCCCTTGGGGAAGTAAGTTGGTTAACCATTCGAGTTGTACTTAGTGAATTCTCTTGAGTCTATGTATTGCCTGTGAATTCGATCCTAACTTTTGTTAAGTTCTATTTCTTGACAGCGAGCACTTTACTCTCTAAAAAGGAGGTGTAAATTGGGTGACAACATTTTTGGCGCCATTGTCGGGGAATACGACTAGACTTAGTGAATTCATAAGTAATTTGAGTGTTAATCCTTAGTTCCCTTATTTTACTTTTGTTTGTTGTTTTTGTTCTTTTTCAGGGTGTAAGTGTAGTGTATGCCAAACATTCGCAGTCAAGGTAATCCATTAACTCCATTTAACCCAGAGATCCATAGAACATTGAGGAGAATTGAGAGGATTCAGGTTAGATGAAGTGAATACTAGAATGCGGAAGCAATAGAAAAAAAAAAGGAAAGATAAAATCTATTAAAGATATGGGATATTCAAAGGAATGATCCAAGAATTTCCAAGAAATTGATATTCTAAGGCCTTGACAAGATCCAAGTAACCATGTAAAGATTCATGCAAGAAATCTAACGCCATTGCTTGAGAAAACAAATCAAAACGTTAGATTTGGATCTTGACCGCTTTATGAGTAGCTAAAGACAATAATTAGCATATAAACTAATCACCTTCTAAAAAGTACCCCAAAAAAAATCAAATATATCACAAGAAGAAAGTATTTTATGCCTCAGACTATGAACTAGTAAAGGTTTAAAGATAAATTCTTAAAGAACATGTCACAAAGGTTCAATAGAAATCTCTCAAATATTTTTAATTTCAATCTAATTCTCCTTAATGAAAGAAAAAAGACTCCTATATATACTATAGGGTCCTTGGATGTCCAAGACTCCTTAGGTTAAGCCCAAGGAATAGAAGAAAATTACAAGGAAAATCCTACACTAGAAAGGAAATAAAGTAACCTTATAACTAGGAATAGACCTAGTAGTTATAAGAAAGCAGAAAATGATACTAGGATACCTTAAATGGAACAAAGAAAAATTAATAACCTATATATAAATAAGGAAATAATGTAAAACCCAACTAGGAAAAGAATCTTGGCAATTTTGGAAAGTTTGACTAATCTTCTCTCCAAAGTTGGGCCAAAAGCAACCTTTGTTGTGGCTGATTCTTTAACTCTTCTTGGCCTTATTTGCATGAAATTTATACTAAAATTCTTCCTCTTGGACTTGAATTTAGGCCACCAAATAATTGTAGCATTGGGATAATTCATCCTTCTTTGGCTTTAGCTCTTCTTCCCCAATAAGACATGTTTGGATTTGCAATTGAAGCCCATTGAGCTTTTCATTAAGCTCCTTGGTTTGAGATCTTGTTATGGCCCTTCTTTAAGCTTCTAAAGTTTCATCCTTTTCATCCTTTTCCTTCAATGGAGTAGAGCTTTGTATGATGCTATCATTCCCTTCTTCTTCAAGAGAATTCGTGCTCGAATTCAAATCTACGTCAAAATGGGAATGATCAGAAACATTAACAGTAGCACTAACTTGGAACTCACCAGGAAGATAAAGTTTATAAGTATTGTCTCCAATCCTTTCAAGGACTTTGTACGGGTCACTTCCTCTGGGATCTAGCTTGTTCTTTCTTTTGGAAGGAAATCTTTCTTTTCTCATATGCACGAAAACTAAGTCCCAAGGTTTAAACACAACATATTTTCTTCCTTTATTCCTTAGCTTATTTTCTTTTTAATTGCAAGCCTTGTTTGTTCATAAATCTTCTTCATCATATTAGTCTTCTTTCTACATCAAGATTAGAAAAATCGTTAGTAGATAAAGGCAGTAAATCAAGAGGGGTAAGGGGATTGAATCCATGTACAACTTCAAAAGGAGTCTTACCAGCAGAAGAATGGAAAATCCTATTATAAGCAAATCCACATTAGGCAAGTAATCTTCCCAAGAAGTCAACTTTCCTTTCAAAACAACCCTCAACATATTCCCTAAAGTTGTAGTAACCACTTCTATTTGCCCATCAGTTTGTGGGTGACAAGATGTGGAAAATAGCAATTTAGTTCCTAACTTTCCCCAATGAATTCTCCAAAAAGTGACTTAAAAACTTGGCATCCCGATCACTAACAATAGTTCTAGGTATTCCATGCAATTTAACCCCTTCTTTTATAAACAAGTCAGCCATATGAGATGCATTATTTTTCCTTTTACATGGAATAAACTGAGACATTATAGAAAATCTCTCTACTACCACAAATATACTATCCTTACAATATTTAGTCCTTGGAAGCCCCAATATGAAGTCCATAGAAATATCAATCCAAGGAGAACTAGAAACATGTAAAGGAGAATAAAGACCATGCAACAATGTTCTAGACATAGCGTGTTTACATTCAAGACAATAAAAACATAATTTTTCAACATCCTTTCTCATGCTAGGCCAGTAAAAATGTTCAAAATATATTTCCAAAGTTCTAGTCACTCCAAAATGTCCCATTAGCCCTCCACAATGTGCTTTCCTAACAAATAGTTCCCGCAAATAGTAGTTAGGTACACACAACTTATTTTCCTTAAATAGAAATTCATCTTGAAGATAAAATTTCCCCGGAGAAAAAGCTAAGGCGGACACCCCATTCTACCCAATTTGTCAAAGGTTTGTGACATTGATCCTTTAACTATGCTCCAATCCTATCTCCTGGAGCTCCCGCGTGAAGCGCTAGGCCTCATGGCCCACTTATGCACTGGATGATCCAAAAATGGTTGTCTGGTCTTGCGGTGCACTTATTCCCGTTACCGGCGGGAAGTAAAAGGACCCAACTTACATTCATCAAAAAGTTTACCAAAATTATAATCATTAGCATAGAGTAACTTGATTTGGTCAAAACCCAACAACTTTGAAGTAAGAGAAGATATCAAAACATACCTTCTTGAGAGCACATCAGCAACCACATTCTCCTTTCCTTGTTTTTACGCAGTTACATAAGGAAAAGTTTCAATAAACTCCACACATTTAACATGCCTACGACTAATTTTACCTTGGCTCTTCAAGTACTTCAATGACTCATGATCAGTCTTGACCATAAATTCTTGCGGCCACAAGTAGTGCTACCATGTAGCTAATGCCCTTATCTTATATAACTCCTTATCATAAGTTGAGTAGTTCAATGTTGCTCCACTTAGCTTTTCACTAAAGTATCGGCTTGGAGTCTTGCATCAAAACAACACCTATGCCCTTATCAGAGAAATCACACTCAACTTCAAAAGACTTAGAAAAATCAGGTAATTGCAAAAGAGGAGCAAAATAGATTTTTTCTTTCAGCAAGTTAAATGCATCTTCTTGCTCCTTTCCCCATGAAAAAATCTTATCCTTCTTAATAACTTCAGTTAAAAGAATAACAATGGTGCTAAAGTCCCTCATAAACCTCTTACAAAAACTAGCAAGTCCATGAAAACTCCTAACTTCAGTTACACTACTAGGTCTAGGCCATTCTTTAATTGCTTTGATTTTATCACCATCTACTTCAACTCCCCTAGAACTGACCATAAAACCTGAGAAAACTACACGATCCACACAAAAAGTACATCAAGATGTCATCAAAATACACCACAATAAATTTTCCATGAAAATCTTTAAAAACATGATTCATTAGTCTCATAAATGTTCTCGGTGCATTTATTGAGCCAAAAAGCATAACTAACCACTCATAAAGTCCATATTTGATAATTAAAATTAGGTTCCCATTCATCTCTAGGTATATGAATCTTATTGTAACCACTTTTAAGGTCAATTTTAGAAAAGATTTTGGATCCATACAATTGATTTAGCATATCATTAATGCGAGGAATAGGATGGCGATACTTTACTGTTATCTTTGATGGCTCTACAATCCACACACATCCTCTGTTCCATCCTTTTTGGGTACCAATAGGACAGGAACAGTACATGGGCTCATGCTCTCTCGAACAAAATCCTTTTCAAGCAATTCTTCAACTTGGCTTTGCAATTCCTTGGTCTCTTCAGGACTACTCCTATAAGTAGGCCTATAGGTAGTTGAGACCCAGGCACATAGTATATTTGGTACTCAATCTCTCTCAAAGGTGGCAACCCCTTTGGGGTATCATCAGGAAAAAAATCCTTAAAACTCTGCAAAAGAGAAGAAACACTATTTGGTAATGAAGGAGTTAGTTCTCCAAAGTTATCAACACTTCTTTGTATGTAAGTAGTACCATGGGAAGCCTCTCTTTTCAACCATTCAAACACTCTTTCTTTTTTACACGAAGACTCTCTTTTTATTTTCCTTAGCCTCTTTCCTCTCACTAAAACTTTTTTTTTTTCACTTAAACCCTCTTTTACCTCTTTACTTAGTTTGCTTCCATCTCTCTCTTTTTCTTGGCCATCTTTCTTTTTTTCTATCTCTTGGCCCTTTTCTTTTCCCTCAAGCTCACTATTTATCTCTCCCCTTCAAGGTCGGCCAAGTAAAACATGACATGCTCGCATTGGAACTACATCACAAAGAAATTCATCTTCATATCTACCAACATTGAATGAAATCATGCATTGTTTGTTTACTTTTACCTCTCCTCTATCATTTAACCATTGGAGACTATATGATGTAGAGTGTTTCATACATGAAATTCCTAGCTTATATACCAAATATGAACTCACCATATTTGCACAACTTCCCCCATCAACAATCATAGAATAAGTCTTCCCCTTTATCCCACATCTAGTATGGAACAATTCTCCCACTGTACTTCATCACTACTGCTAAAATTAATAGTCATAATTCTCCTAAACACCCCAAATTGTCCAATCATTGGGCAGTTCTAAATCATCTTTCTCACTTAAACCTTCTCCCTCTTCTTCTTCCCCTTCACTTTTTTCACTCTCATATTCTCCCTCCTCTCTAAGTATGATGTTTCTTTTACTTGGACATTCATTCATCATATGACCCCTCCTATAATATTTATTACATTGAATAAAACTTGAAGGTTTAGAAGATCTGGCATTGAAGGTTTTACCTCCCTCGTAAACTTTACCTTTACCTCTATCTTCTTGAGGTTTAGACGGAGCTTTTTCCTCTTAATTTGACCATGGCTTCTTAGAGATGGAGTTAGGACGATTTATCCATGATTTAGGTTGCTGCTTTTTCTTGATTTATTTTTCTACTTTAATAGACAAATCAACTAACTCAACTAAAGTTACATACTGTTGTATCTCTACTACATTAGCTATTTTAGATTTTAAACCATTTAAAAATCTAGCAATTGTGGCTTCTTCTTCCTCCATGCAATCAGCTTGGATTATAGCCATATCCATGCTTTTGAAGTACTCATCCATAGACATGGAACCTTGCTTCAAGTGTTGAAGGCGAGATTGCAGCTCTCTTTGAAAATATGATAGCACAAACCTCTTCCTCATCACCCTCTTCATCTCTACTCAGGTAGCAATAGGTGGTAGCTCATCTTGCACTTTGTCCCTAGCAAGCTTTATCCACAAAGAAGCAGCATAATTAGAAAATTTAATAACAACAAGTTTAACATTCTTACACTCAGAGTAGTTATGACAATTAAAGATGGCTTCAACTCCTCTCTCCTATTCAAGGTAAAAGTCTGGGTCCCTTGTCCCCTTGAAAGATAAAATCTTCATTTTTATACTACTTATATTATCATCTTCTACTATACCTCTTTGTCCCATCCTTTTTCATCTTTCTAGATTAAGTTCACCATAAAAATCATCATTATCATATTCAAGATTTACAAAAGGGACATGGGCTACATTTCTTCTAATTTGGGGTCTAACATTATTGGGTGGTACAATAATATTCTCCCCCTAATTGCATTTATGGTCTCATTCTGCCCGGTAATCATATTTCTCATCTCTTGAAATTGAAGGTTCCATCTCTCGAATTGTTGGTGCATAGCTTGAAGGGTGAAGTCATTCCTTCCTTGATTGCAGCTTTTAAACGAGACCTTTCTTTATTACCATGTGAATTAGACATCTTAAAGGAAAACATCAATCACACACTTAATATGGCTTTTTCCCTCTTTTAAACTCACCCAGACTTGCCTTTTCCCCCTCAAATAACCTTTGAATAAGAGTACTTTATAGATTTATAATTAAACTCAAATAAACATCATGTTCTTAGTAATAAAGTATAGATTTTTGGGGTACAAAAGAAAGTAAAGAACTTGTCCTAGAACAAGTAGGATTTAGTTGAAATAAAACATGAATAAAAAAGAACGAACTTAGAATAATATAAATAAGAAAAAAAATTCCATCTCCTCAAAGATTTAGAATCCCTTCAACTTAATTCATTTTATTTGGAAACACTAATGCATGATTTTGAGGTAAGTAAACGGATTTCATGGAGAGCAAGTTATCTCCTTTTTTTAAAAAAAAAACTTTTTTTAGCTTTTTTTTTTGCTCCTTACATTTAAGAAATCCCAAGATTTACCAACAACAGAATCTTGACAGAATCGCTCTAATACCACTTCATAGGATCGAGCTTAGAAACAATACTAAGATGGAGTGAATACTAGAATGCGAAAGCAATGACAAAAAAAAGAATGATAAAAACTAATTAAAGATTTGGAAAATTCAAAGGAAAGATCCAAGAATTCCAAGAAATTGATATTGTAAGTGCTTGACAAGATCCAAGTAGCAACATAAAGATTTATGGAAGAAATCTAATGCCTTTACTTCAGAAAATGAATCAAAACATTAGATTTGGATCTTGACCGCTTTATGAGTAACTAAAGACAATAATTAGCATATAAACTAATCACCTTCTAAATAATACCAAAAAGAAATCAAAGATATCACAAGAATAAAGTACTTTATACCTCAAACTATGAATTGGTAGAGGGTTTAAAGATAAATTCTCAAAGAACAAGTCACAAAGGTTCAATATAACTCTCTCAAATATTATTAACATCAATTTAATTATCCTT